>JAQMYM010005666.1:0-10003 GCA_030014255.1 Parauchenoglanis ngamensis | reverse complement strand
TATATATATATTACACACACACACACACACACACACACACACACAAACAGGTTCTGCTCAGTATCTTAGCTGTTCCAAGAACTGCACATTTCTGGACAGAGATATTTCTGTTGTAGCCTTTTGGGAATTTGGGAGTCACAGACCCCAATGCTCCTGTTGCCACTGGAATTACTTTAGACTTCACCTTTCTTCAGGCCTTGGTACTTCTCGATCTTCTCATGCTCCTTCTTCCTGATGTTGTGGGTAAGCTGGGATTGCCACGTCTATCACTACCGAGGCTGTTGTTCCTAATCAACCACCGCTATGTCTGGTAGTTGGCCGGCAGCTGCTTATCTGTCTGGAACTTGAAGTCCCATAGGATCTTGACTCTGTTGTTCTCAACCACTTTCGGTGGCATCTCCCATTGGGCCTTGGGAATGTCTTGCCCATACTTGGTGATGTTTCTGTACACTATCCCTGCCACTTGGTTATGCATTTCAGTATATGCTGTCCCAGCCTGCATCTTGAACCAGCTACTATGTGCTGGACAGTCTCAAGGGCTTTGCCCTTGGGTCCTGCCTACAGACCCCACAGATCTGGTGCTTAGGGCCTGTTCTTCTGCTGCCATGATTACAGCCTCGGTGTTGTCCTTCAGGGCTTGGTCTTCCACAATGCTCTCTCATCCTCCTCGTCATCTTTCTTCTGCTGCCTGAGACACTCTTTCGACAGCTTGTCCTGGGGGGCCCATCTTCTTAATATATTCACAGATTATCCTTTTTCATTCTGGATGAAGCTCTGACACTCACTAATCCTTGTCCCCCTTCTATCTGTTTTTCCATAGAGTCTCAGGGAGCTGTATTTCAGATGGAGCCCTCGTGCATCATGAGGAGTTTCCATATCTTGACATAGGTGGCGTCTATTTTTCCTGTTGCCAGTTCACTCTTCTAGCTGGGTATCTGATGGTTGGTAGAACATACATATTGATGGCTTGGATCTTATTCCTATCATATAGCTCGCTTCTGGGCACCTGTCTGACCATCTGGAGATATTTGGCTGTGGCTGATCTCCTTGTAACCTCATCCTGATTCCTACTGGCCTTTAGGATACCAAGGAACTTGTAGCTGCCCTTTATATCTGCTAATTTGCCTTTAGATAACGCCACTCCCTCAGTCCTGATCATCTTCCCTCTCTTGGCCATCATGCGTCACATTTATCCAGTCCGAATGACATTCCAATGTCCTCGCTGTAGAGTCTTGTAAGGTGGATCATTGAATCAATGTCTCGCTCACTCAGCATACAGCTTGATGTCATCCATGTACAGGAAGTGGCTGATTGTTACTTCACTTGTGAACTTGTATTCATATCAACTTTTGTGATGTGGCTGAGGGGGTTCAGGCCTGTACAGAATAGCAGCAGAGACAGTGCGTCACCTTTATCTATGCTGCACTTTATGGTGACTTGTACGATGGCCTTGGAATTGACTTCCAGTATTGTCTTCCACAGCCACATTTAGTTCTTGATGAAGCTTATTAGTGCCTTGTTAGCCTTATATAGTGCCAAGCAATTCAGTATCCATTTGTAGGTCATAAAATCATAGTCCTTCTTGAAGTCAATCCAGGCTGTGCTTAGGTTGGTCTGCCTAGTCTTAGAGTCTTGGGTGATTGCTCTATCGACTAGTAGCTGGTGCTTTGATCCTCTGGTGTTGGTTCCATTTCCGTTCTGAGCTTTGCTCATGTATTGACTCATGTGTCATCCCAGCTTCTCCGCTATGATGCCTGAGAGAGGAGCTTCCATGTTGTGGAGAGGCAGGTTATTGACCTGCAGTTGGATGGCAGTGTACACTTCTGGGGATTTTTCATGATCAGGATTGTCCTATCCTGCATTAGCCAGTCTGGGTCAATTTCCCTTTGCTACCAGTTCACACATTTGTGCTGCTAAGTATTCATGGAGTGCTGTTAGCTTATTCAACCAGTAGCTGTGTATCATGTCAGGTCCAGGTGCTGTCCAGTTTTTCATGTCTGAGACTTGTTGCTGGATATCTGCCTTGGTGATCAAGGGTCCTTTGGGTCTGCTCTTAGGTCTTCCCACCACTTGACATTGGTGTTATGTGATGGCTCCTTCTCCCATACTGTATGTGTGTGTGTGTGTGTGTGTATGTGTGCACTATAGGTTTTTTGTGAAAGGGAGACATCAGTAAAAGATGCAGATGCAGAAAATGTAAAAAAAAAAAAAAGTGGGCTAAAAGAACAAAGGGTGCAGGCACAGGGACAAAGTGGCCAGAGGAGGGAAGGTTTAATAAGAAAGTGTGTGAGGACATGAAGTTGCTCATAAAAATGATAAGTCTATAGGAAATGAGTAAGGAAAGGTTGAGAAAGAAAAAGGAAGAATTAGAAATGGTAAAGATGTTTTGGAAAGGGGGTTGTGAAAGGAGGAGAGGCTGAAGCAGGAAGCCTCTGAGGGAGTGACTCCCTTGGCTCCACCAGTAGTAAGCCCTCTGCCGTATGAACAAGGGCTATATCCAGAAAAAAATTTTAGGAGACAGGAAAATGGAGCGTATTACAACAGAGAGAAAAAGAGGAAGAGGAACTGAATAGTGGTGAAGAAAGGAACCATGATGAGGAGGTTGAGGAAGTGGATGAGGAGGAATTTGTGGGTGAAGTTGTAGGATGGCTACCTTGGCAATGCCTGATACAGGGATGGAGTTATGAGCAGAGTGAGGCAAGTCGAGGTGTGAAAGAGAACAGGATAGGCTGGAGTAGGAACATGACAACCTGTCAGGAAAGGGAAAAGGTACTGGATGCATATTCACCGGTAAGAAATCAGGTGTGGCAGATTAAAAAGGGAGTGTTGGGGTAGTGCCAAAAGAGAAATGTAGGTTTCTGGTTATGGTGGCGGAGTGAATGGACACGTGGTTTATTGCTCCCTGATACCGTTCTGCTTTTATAATTTTAACACCTAACTTTTTGGCACGTATTGCTCATTTTCTCTTCTTGTGAGTATCGTAGTTTTTTTCTCCTCAGTTACAATGAGTAAATCCCAAGGGGGTCACTCTAAAAACCTAGCACAGTTGATCCAGCACTTTAGCCCACAAGCTAAAGCTACTAGCCAAGCTGATACCAAGGCAGCTAATACACAGCTCTTAACGCTGGATATGCTAGTTGTCAAGCTTGAAAAGCTACGGAAGGATATGTGTGAACTTACTACATCTTTCAACACTGTCTTGGCCTCAGTCCAATCTGCTCTCCAGGCCATTGGTAAAACTAGTTTCACACACCGCCACCATTTCCAGCATGGAAGCAGCGTTATCTTCTCATTCAGATGGCCTTTCCAGCCTCGAGCAAGAGGTGGCTAGGCTAAAATCGAAACTGGAATCCACTGTACAGGCAAACAGAAAACTTCAGTCGGCTGTTGAGGACTTAATTTCCCTCTCCAAAAGACAAAATCTTCGCGTGATCGGCATTCCAGAAGGTCTGGAGGGGAAAGATGGAGGTCTGGAGGGGAAGGCTTTTCATGACTGAGTTATTCAAGAAGGTTACAGGAGGGACAACTCTGAATTTGGATCTTGAATTGGACCGCGCTCATCGTAGCTTAGGTCCCAAATCGACCCAAAATCCTCATGCGATCATTGTCCGTTTCCACAAATACAGTATATATAGAAGGAACGTATGCTGTTGTGGGCCAAGAAAACCAGGGATATTTCTTACCAGGGACACAGCATCAGAATCTTCGAGGACTTTAGTACATCTCTTGCCAGAAAGCGAGCGTCTTCCAACAAGGTAAAGTCCATGCTTCGTAAGAAGGGAATACGTTCTGGCATACTGTACCCGGCACGTCTACGCCTTACACTAGATGGACAGACGTGCACATTTGATTTGACCGAGAAATGGAGCAGTTTTACCTCGGAAGATGTTGTACTGCTACTGCTACTACTGTGATACTGCATGGGGCGTAATGGTATGCTAAAAGCTATTGCTCGTTAGTCTTTTTATACGACAAATACTGTTTGTTACAATGTCCCCCCCACTTTGTTTGAAATACAGTTTATTACCTGACTGTGTAAAGGACTGTCTTGTCTAGTATCTGTATTACATTAGTTTTGTAGTGACCCAAGTTCATGACTGTTTAAATGAGGTGTATTTACATTATATATCTAGTGTAGTAGCAAGAACCACCTGATTAGCCAGTGACGTGTGTTTTCTCCTGCTGCTTGTCCGTGTTGAGAAGACGAGTTTAGGATTTGCTTTTTGTTAGTTATTTTATTTATTTATTTACTGTCTGGGAATGTCTGTGCCTATGGGATTTGCTTCAAGGGTAATTTGTTTTCTAATTATTGTACATGTTCTTCGTTTTTGGCTTCTTGTAAGTCAATTTGTTAGGCTTGTCTCTTCTGTTTTATCACTTTTTATTCTATCTTTTAGGGTTATCTATAATGAATGATAGAATACAGAGAGAAAACTTAGGATCAATCCGGTTTGTGAGTTGAAATGTCAAAGGGCTGGGGTGTCCTACTAAAAGAACTAGAGTGTTCTCTCATCTAAAGTCTTGGAGAACTGATGCTGGTTTCCTTCAAGAAACACATTTGCATTTGTGTGATCATAATAGATTATGAAAACCATGGGTTGGGCAAGTTTTTCATTCCAGCTTTAATAGCTGCTCAAGAGGTGCAGCAATAATATTACACAAGCGTATACAGTTTTCCCCTGAACAAATAATATCAGACCAAAATGGTCACGTTATTATAGTCGTTGGGGTATTATTTCAATCTCCTGTCAGTCTTGTCTGTGTATATGCCCATAATTGGGATTTTCCTAACTTTATGACCTCACTTTTTTCAGCAATACCCTGTTTAGATTCTCATCGTCTTATTTTAGGAGGTGACTAATTTGGTCAGTAACCCTATTCTTGACAAATCAAGTGTAGTCCAATTCACACAATCTAAAATGGCCAAAGCCCTTACTACATTTATGAATCAGATTGGTTGTACTGACTTCTGGTGATTTCTCCATCCCACAACTATGCACTTTTCCTATTATTCTCATACACATCTACATACTCTCAAATAGATTACTTTTTTTAGATAAGCAACTCTTGACTTCAGTGAAATCATCTGAGCTTTCAGCAATTGTTATTTCGGACTATGCCCCCCTTCTATTAGACTTAGTTTTACAACCGGTGGGTACTAAACGCCCTAATTGGAGATTAAATACTATCTTATTATCCTCCAAGAAGTTTTGTGACTTTATCTCCGAAAGTATATCCTTTTTTATACAAAATAATAAATTAGATTCAGTATCTCCATCCATATTTTGGGAAACATTTAAGGTAGTGATTCGGGGGGATATTATTTCTTATAATTCTTATAAGACTAAGAAAACAGGAGAAACAAAGGCAATATGAATTAATAGAGGCAATTTTTCAGATTGACAGGAAATATTCTCTGTCTCCTTACCCATCTCTTCTTTCTGACAGACTAAAGCTACAAACTGAATTCGCCTTGATTTCTACTAACAAAGCTGAATTCAATCTAAGAAGGATAAAGGGTACATACTATGAACATGGTGATAAGGCTAGCAGGCTACTTGCACTGCAATTAAGGCATCAATCTGCATCCCGTTTAATCACGCAAATTCTCAAACACCCAGACACCATGGTTACAGATCCGGACGAGATAAACAGCACTTTTGCCTCATATTATTCTAATCTATACAAATCGACGGCCCCATCTGATACTTCTCTGATGAATAATTTTCTAGATAGCTTGAAGTTCCCTACATTAGATGAAGCAACCAAAGATAAACTGGATACCCCTTTTCATTTAGATGAAGTTACGGCCAGCCTTAGAATAATGCAAAATGGTAAAGCTCCGGGCCCAGACAGCTTTCCAGTTGACTTCTACAAGAAATTTTCTCAACAACTAACACCCCTCTTATTGGACATGTTTAATGATTCCAAGGAACATGGTGTCCTTCCAGCATCTTTAACTCTAGCTTCTATTTCACTCCTTCCCAAGAAAAATAATGATCCATCAGAATGTAGTAGCTGGAGGCCTATCAGTTTGTTGAACGCTGATATAAAGTTGTTAGCTAAAATACTGTCTGGCCGTTTGGACACATGTTTACCACGTCTAATATCTTATGATCAAACCGGATTTGTTAACGGCCGCCAGCTATCCTCTAATATTCGCCGTTTACTCAATATAATTCTTTCTAAATCAGACTCAGAAAGGGCCGAACTGGTGGTGTCTCTGGATGCGGAAAAGGCCTTTGACCGAGTGGAGTGGGATTACCTATTTTCAGTTCTCAGCAGGTTTGGTCTCAGTCAGGAATTTATTTCATGGATTAGGCTTTTATACAGATCCCCTACTGCCAGTGTAACTACTAACTCTTAGAAGCTCAACATTTTTCACTGGTATTTTTCGGGCTGGAGTTGAACATAAAGTCTCATTATATGCGGATGATCTTTTACTTTATATCTCAGATCCAGTTACCTGCATTTACAAAATTCTGGGCATTTTGGAGTCATTTGGGACTTTTTCTGGTTACAAATTGAATTTAGATAAGTGTGAATGTTTCCCTCTAAACAGCACGGCTAAGTTGATGCCACCTGGGGTGTTGCCTTTTTGCACAGTATCGTCTTGCTTTCGTTACTTGGGTATTAATATTTCATACAGTTTTTTTACTTTTTACAAGTACAATATTTTGAAGCTTTTTAAGGAAGTTCAATCAGATCTAATGCATTGGACTGTCACCCCTATCCTTAATAGGGCGAAGCAATACAATTAAGATGAATGTTTTACCACGGTTCTTATTCGTATTTCAATGCTTACCTATATTTCTTCCTAAATCATTTTTTAAAAATCTAGATAAAATAATTTCTCAATTTATTTGTCTAGGGAAGAAACACTCTATTATACAAAAAAACAAAACAAAAATGAGGTTGGCCTCGCATTACCCAACTTTTTATTCTACTATTGGGCTGCCAACATTCACACAATCCACACTTGGCATAACTCTCCTCTTACTGATTGGTGTCAGATGGAAGCCAGATCCTGCAGCTCTACCTCCTTAACAGCCTTATTATGTACTCCCTCAAACTCATACCCTTTAAGATATACTTCAAATCCATTAATCCTTTCAGCTATCAGGATATGGAGACAATTTAGACAACACTTTAAAGTAGCTTCTCCATCAACTCTGATGCCTATCTGCAATAACCATCTATTTCTACCTTCATCATTTGATGCTGCCTAATCTTTGTGGAAAGATAAAGGTCTGGTGAATGTTGCTCAGTTGTATATAGACAAAACTTTTGGTTCTTTTGGAACTTATCTTAAGGCCAAATATGACCTTCCTCTGTCCCACTTAAATAGATACTTTCAAATCAGAAACTTTGTTCATTGTAATTTTACTCATCAACCGGCCACGGTGGACTTTATCTCATCTTTTTCTTTATCATCTTTAGCTGTTTGAGATGCTTGGGAGAGGGAACTAGGTATTGTTTTTTCAGACGAGTGGTGGCAGTGTGCTCTTGATAGGGTCAGTTCATCTTCTTCCTGTACCAATTTAATATTAATGCAGTTTAAGGTTCTGCATAGGACTCATTGGTCCAAATTGAAACTAAACAAACTATTTAATACTGGTATAAAGTGTGACAGGTGTAAACTATCAGTTGCCAACCATACACATGTTTTTTTCATGCCCAAAATTGAGTTCTTTTTGGTCTTCCTTGGAATCCAGTGGCCCCCAGTCCTTTCATATCTATTTTTGGAGTTCCAGTTGATTATTCTAGTTTTTCTACAGGAGAACTGCTTTCACCTCCTAATTGCTTATAGACGCACACTGTCACACTGGAAAGATGAAAAGCCTCCACCTGCAACATCTTGGTTAAAAGACTTCATGTCTTTTCTTAACATGGAAAAAATAAAGTATAGTATCAGGGGTTGCCTTGATAAATTTAATAAGGCCTGGGATCCAGAAATTGTACTATTGTCTTGTATTGAAACCTCCATTGTTCTAATTGTGAAAACTCAATAAAGATACATGTGAAAAAAAAGAGGCATGTAGGCAGCCAAAAAGCAGGCAGACTAAGAAAGGAGGGGGGCAGAAGCAGAAATTAGGAGAGGGAGCATCCCCCAGGAGGAGAAGGAAGGCAGAGAGAATGGCTGCCATCCCTAGAGGTGGCCAGAGTAGTTCAGTGACAGAGAATAGCAAAAAAGAACTGTTTTATTTTTTTGGAAATATCGATGAGGCAGAACGTTGAAGAGTTGATCAGATCAATAGAGCTGGAAATTCAGGAGGTGAATAAGTCAGTAGAGCATGAAAGAGAGGAGTTAGAAGAATTGGGGAGGGAAAGCTAGAAGATAGCTTGCTAGAAGGGGGACCTTGAAATGTGCAGAAGTGTTAACTAAGCAGCAATCTGTGGGGTGGAGGCAGAATGGCAAGAGTGGAGCAGCAAATAAGGGTGACACTGAGGAGAACCCTGTACAGTTTGATGAAAGTAATGAGGAACAGGATAAATTGGACCCCAAATGGACCAAAAGTGAGTGCAGCACTAGATGATAGGCCAAACATAGGCATGAACAGCCTAAGGTTAAGTACACTGAAACAAAGAACTCATTTACACTTGGTATTAAAATGCATCTTGGGCGATCTGATCACGACTGGATAGCACTAAATACAAGTGTAAACAACCTCCAAGATGCATTCAAGATGCATTTGCTCAAACCACTTACCGAGATGGTCTGGTACACATTTAACCACATACCTTGCGTAGTGTAAATGCTGTGTCTTGATGCATCCGCAACACAGACGTAACAGTAAAAAACATCATTGATGCTGGACGTGGTGGTTGTTTTGTAAACGGCGATGTGTCTCAGCAGTCCATTTGTGACCTGAATGCTCAAGACCCATTTTAAAACCAAATGTAAACAGGGCCAAAGAGTTGACAGGCCTTGGGAATCTGAGAGGCAAGGAAGTTCAGAAAAGGTATTGATGAATCCAATCCTGGTGCAAGGGGCACAAATAAATTATACACCATGGCAGACACAAGACTTAGGCAGACTTGCCTAACATCCATGAACATGAAAGCAAGTGGATAAGAGACTTTGAGGAGTAAATGCAAGGTAAAATGCTGGCACTTGGAGATATTAAGGCAGCGCATGCTAGAGTGATTGGACAGGATGACACTACGAGAATGTTAAGATATGTAGTTCATAATGGCAAGTGAGATGTAGGCCTGGACCAAGATGGGGCAGGTATGAATGCTTCCAGACCAGATTTGTGTAACCTACAGGAAGAGGCTATAACAGAAACAGAGCATCCAATGGCATATTAACAGCATTTGATCTGTTTCCAGCTTCCACTTTCTTTTCAGTCACCAAATGAGGACCAGCTGCATACTATGATGTTTAGTAAACTGGTGTTGGGAGGTTTACCAGAATCAGTTAAAAACAAAACTTGAGGATGTAGTGGGGATATATGCAAAAGCTCAGGTAGAGTTCTGTGAGCATTTAACTCATGAGGTAGAATGATACAAAAAAGGAAAGGTGACCCAGCTCCAACTGGGAGAATTGACTGCAAAAAATTAAAAGAAAGATAAGGTTCAAGGCTCTTATCAAAGTCCCCAACCCCAACAAACTACTGGGCAGAGCCTAATTCGGGCTTCTGAGGAGGCCCAGAGACCCAGCTTCCTATGATCACCTCTGTGTCCGATGCTGCAGGTTCACTTGAATGGCAAACCCACCCCTATGATAGACACTGGAGCAACTTACTCATGTGTAAGTCAAGTATGCCACTTATCTTCCCAGGTCAGGTAAATATCAAGTCAAGTCAAGTGGCTTTTATTGTCAATTCAACCATATACATATAATACAATGTACAGTGAAACGAGACAGCGTTTCTCCAGGACCAAGTGCTACATAAAAAACAACTTTTAGCGAACTCGCGCTAGCTAGTCCGCTGGAGTCGGATATAGTCCAGTCCATTTTCCAGAGAACAGACGTTGGAAAGTATTTTGGTTGTTAGGG
>JAQMYM010005665.1:0-10003 GCA_030014255.1 Parauchenoglanis ngamensis | reverse complement strand
TGTGATGATGTGCTTATAGCTGTGACAACAATGGAGCCACAGCCCTGCCGTGTCTCCTCCCAGCAGACTGCTCACGCACCCAGTCAGAGCATGGGAAAGACCGCTTCATTTCAACACCACCGGTTGAGGAAACCAGTCATCACACAGCACAGGGGAAGTGCTGCCAACGTCTGCATGGCTGGGGCGGTAGGAGAGGCAGCTTAATCTACCCTCCATGAGGCTCCGGGAGAATATAATACGGCGTGGCAGCCAGTACACAGTGAGTACTGCCTTCCATGCTAAAGCTAACATGTCTTCTACGTGTGCCAGCAGACTCTAGCGAGGAAGAATCCCGCTGTTCAGGTACATGCCTTTTTGGGGCTGACAGGGTATTACTGCCTCTTTGTGCCTAACTTCACTTTAGCCTCCCTGCTCTCAGACTTGAGCACAAAGTGCAAACCAGACACCCTCCACTGGACCCAGGTAGCAGAGTGGGCCTTCCAGGACCTGAAAATGGCTCTCACCAGTCAATGTACGCAGTACAATGTCTGCGGCAAAATGAACAACTGACAGTCCAGATCATTTCATGCAGTAATGCAGCTATAATTACTCCTTCTTCAGTGTGTCAGAGTAAGTGTGTTTCTAATTTTCAGTTCACAGCAGTGAAACTAGCTGAAAATGAATTAACTTTAAAGAAATTTTTTCATAATTTGAAACAACAAAATAAAGATCCCAAAACAATCATTTACCATTCTACAATTTTTTAGATTAAAAAAAGTTTACAATTTAAGAATAAAAGGCTAATTCATTTAATGCCTGAATCATATGTAATATAAATACGAAGCTTGTTTCAGTGGAGAATTTAAAATTTGCTTGATATTTTACAGTAAAATAGAAATTCTACACAAGAATTCCATCAAAATTCCCATATAATCCAAAGTTAAACTTGGGGGTGTGAGGAACTACTGCTGGAGTATAGGTAAGATTTTTAAAAAATTAAAAGAAAAAAGTTTAAACAATCATTTCAGACCTGCCAACTTTTACACATTTTGAATATGAGTTTTAACACCAAAACACAAAATGAAAGAGAAGTCTTCTTTTTCCTTAATTAAAAATGTCAGAGCAAATCGATATATGAATCCAGAATTATGGGCACTTGTGGTGGGTTTTTTTAAACTTTGCTTTCTGTTGTGGGAAATAATTAATGCTAAATTATTATTATTATTGTTGTTATTAATGGGAATTATTGTGAAATAAAAACCATTAATAATTATATACTTAACATCAGTTAACTAAATTTAATAGGAATGTCTGTAAAAAATTCTAAAACAGGAAAAAGATTAAAAAGGCCTACCATGAAGTTTCAACTCTAACACTTTATAAATAAATTTAATGGAAATTATAACTGATTATAATTGGACAATGATTTAAATACAATGTTTTCTGCTCCTAAATTTATCTGAAACCATTCATGCATTCAAGGCACATTAGAAAGGTATTTATAAAAGGATTATTTCAACAATGCACTGTTTTGTTTCTTACAGTTCAGTGCATTGATCACCCCCTTATTTTGTTTTACAAAACATATTTTCCATGTTGTTTATGTTATATATTTATGTTATTTATTTTTATTTTGTAGATAATAATATTATAAACATAATTAACTGTTAATAGCTTTTTGGTGTGTGTGTGTGTGAGAGGTGGATTTCAAGTTGTCAAAAAACTTGTAAATGAGACTCCTGGTGAAAAAGTTTGAATATGTCTGCAATAAAGTCTTAACTGACCTGATCGAGGACAGCGTCCAGGGTGCTTAGCAACAGGAAGCCACGGCCATGGACCAGATACTCTCCCAAAGCCACCACGTGACTCTCCTCCTCGTCCTCCTCCCTGTGGGCCACCACACTACACAGCTGGTGAACATCAGTCAGAAATTCCCTAGCCAGAGTGTTACTGGCACCACTCATGTCTGAGCTAGAGTGAGAGAGGCAGATGGATAAACAAACAGTTTAAGAGAAATCACAGAAATGCACTTGACGTAAAGACATTAACACTGTACAGGAAATACACACTTCATCTGATACGTAAGGAAAAAAGCAGGATGGGCATGCTGTTACAGGAAAATAATTCATACCAAAGTGGGGTGCTACAGCCTGAGGTAAAGTGAAAATGGATAATTTTCCTATTATCGCACATTCCAACGTGTTTTATTCCTTTTACACTACAATGATTTGCCAATGATGACAATCTTTAATTCATTCATAAATGACACAGTAGGATTTTTAAATGCTTATAATTACCTATAATGATGTGGAATGCCCATGAGAGAAGTTTGTTTCTATTATCACTTACTTTGTAGTAGCTGTATACAGTCGTTCCCTCACCATGGTCTAGTTTTTGTTAATAAGTCAAAAATGCCATGTTACCAAGAAACTGGAAAGTGCAAAGTCTTTCTCTGTTCTGAACACTTTCCACTGGTGGAAAACTTCTACCAACTACCATGTATAGTCTGTCAGTAACTAAAAGAAAAAGAAAATGCACTTTAATAATAAATATTAACTATTTAACTCCTGTTGAGCTTTATGTCGAAGATCACATGACCGAACCACAAAACAGGTCTCTAAACATCTAAAATGGTAGTCATCAAAATGGTAGGGTGACATCAAAATGGTAGGGTGACCATATTTTGGTTTCAAAAAACAGGAACAGAATGGCGGCGAAATGGTGTCATGGGGCAGATGTGGACACCTAGCTTAAATTCCTTATCCATTTTAGGGTGACCACACGTCCTCTTTTTGAGAACTAAAAAATTGCATCTGGCTGGGATTTTTAACTCACCATTCTGTTCCTGTTTTTTGAAACCAAAATATGGTCACCCTATCATTTTGATGACAGGGGTTTTAGATGTCAACTTGCAAATGCAACATCACTTATTCTCATCTACTGGCAGCTCCTTAAGGCATCACGAGTAAAACTTAACTCATAGAGAGGACCTGAACCAGAAGCAACGTAACCTGTTTTACAGAATATGGAATTTTGTTGCATATAACCCCCATATGATGTTATTGGCACACAAACAAGTACACACTTTTGCCTACACAGAGGATGTCAATTGACTAGTTGGTCCTTCGATTTGGCCCAGGATATAGTCAAGTACACACTGGTAAAAGACCACCTTCAAATATGGTCTGAGTGATGGGAGCTGAAAGTGTATTCAGGATGTTTCAACAACATTCACACATGTACTTAGAGCTGTCCTCTTGTGACCTGATCACCCAGGACACATGATAACACCAGATGTAAACAGGGCCAAACCTACAGCTGAAGCTGTACTCCAAAGCAGGTAGAAGACAAAATAAATTCACACAGTTCTTTTGTCAGCTATTAGTTATTGCAGGTTAATCTAGTTTGCACCACATTTCTAGCTGGGGCAGCATCCCTAAGCCCATGTAGGGGCATCGTGGTATGTGAGAAGGCAGCTACAGATTTCAAGTGATTTTTTCCCCATAAAGTAAACAAACATTCAAAAACCAGGTGGGAAAATAAATACAAATAAATACATAAAAATAAATTCATAATACATAAATACACTTATAATTTAATAACAGCTAAAACCACTTTTAGCTATAATAAAATGAAGTAAACATTTTCGTTAGGAGTTCATCAGTCTCATTATTTTAGAGAAATTTTGGTCCACTCTTCTTTACAATTCTGCTTCAGTTCATTGATGTTTGAGAGCATTAGTTTTGCACAGTTCTTTTAAGATCCTGCCACAGCATCTCAATTGAGTTGAAGTCTGAACTTTGACTTGGCCATTCCAACGCCTTGATTTTTTTCTTCTTTTGTCATTCAGTTGTCAATTTGCTGGTATGCTTGGTATTCATTGTCCTGTTGCATGACCCAGTCAGGCCAGCTAAAGCTGTTGGACAGATGGCTTCACATTTATCTCAAGAATATTCCGGTATAAAGTGGAGTTTGTCATTGTCTCAATGACTGCAAGTTTCCAAGGTCCTGTGGCTACAAAACAAACTCAAATAATCATCATGTTTGTCAGTTGAAGTGTTTGGGAAGATACGCTTTGTTTGGTTCTTCTGTCTTGGTTCTTTTGTTTGTACTTCTGTGGTTTGTTCAGATATAATTTTGCAAACCTAAATCCTATTGCCTTATTCTTTTTGGAGAGAAGGGACTTTTTCCTAGCCACCCTTCCATACTTATTAGTCTTTTGCTGTCAAATTGACAATGGCCATGTTGGTTTGGAGACCGCATGTGTTTTATCATACAGATCTGGCACCAAAGTCTTTTGAGATGAAGTGCAAGGATTACATTAAGAGCATTAAAGAAGGTGCTAGCTTGACAGTAACACCCTGATAAGGTTTGGTGGCACACATTTTAGTGAGTATGACTGAGGCAACAAATTATCCTGAGGTACATTGTGTTGATGCTTGCACCACCTCCTTGGGGTTTCAGCAGATGCGGTGCTATGTGCAGATTTGCACAGAGTGCAGCCACTCCCACTCCACTTCAAATCTACATGCAAGCCAGCCCTATGAAATTTTCCCTACATACATTCAGATATATAAGTATTTTAACAATGACAACTTTCATAGTTTTGACCTCATCAGTCAAGCACGATGGAGGTAGTGTCATGGCTTGGGATTGCAGGACTGCTACAGGAATTGGCTCAGTAATCTTTATTATTGATGTAAGTCATGATGGTAGCACCAGAATTCTGCAGATACATTGTCTGCCAATTTACAGTGAAATGCATCAAATATAATTGGAATGAACATCATGCAAGCATGCATTTCACACACTGAAGAGGAAGCTGAAGTGAGAAACCCCCCAAAACAAACAACAATTAAAGACTGAGGTACAAGCCTGGAAAATAACAAAAGAAGAATGCAACAGTGTGGTGATGTCAGTGGGTCACTGGCATAATGGAGTAATTGCAAAATATGTTAAACATATCTAGATATAGATCAGGAAATTACATTCTGATCTACTGTCTCATACTCATCTTTTAATCTTAAACCCAAATGTCTTCAGTGAAAATCAAAGAAAATCAAAAACTGAAAAATGCTGCTTGCATAAGTATTCAACCCCCCAAGCTCCAGATGAAAGATTTAATGAAAACAACTAATAATTGACCTTCACAGGAGAGTGAACAAGTGAAGATTTGTTTTTGGTGAGATAAGATCAAGATTGATATACTTTATTTGGGCAAGCTTTAAAGCACTATGTGTGGTACAAACCTAACCAGGCTATACCTCAATTAACACCACGTTTAAAGTGAAATACGACGGTGCCAAATCATAATCTGGGAATGCTTTTCATCAGAACTGAAGGGAGAATGAATAGAGCAAATTACAAGGGGATATTACAAGAGCACCTGCTTCAGCTTGGAAGAAACTTAAGCTTTCAGCAAAGTTATGGCCCTAAACACAAGACCAAAACAACACAGGATTGGTTAAAACCAAAACAGTGAATGTTCTACAGTGGCCAAATACAGATCTGTAACCCTATTGAGAATCTGTGTGGAAATTGGAAACATCCAACCAATCCAAAAAAACTTGGAACAAACCTGCCAGGAACAATTGGCAAAAATAACTCCCAAACAGTGTGAAAAACTGGTAGGAACATTTCCCAACAGACTTTGCAGCTGATATTGCTGCAAAAGGTGCTTCTACAAAGTACTAGTCTGCAGAGGTTGAATACTTGTACCAGCAGCATTTTTCCCGTGTTTTTTTTTTTTAAGCTCTTTAAAAGCATATTGGCTTGCAATAAAAATCTGGAACAATCTGTCATATGTAATATAGATGAGTCTGATGTCTTTTATAAGAGGGCTGAATACTTTTGAAATTCACTGTACATATGTACATACAATGTATACATACATATTGTACCTACATACATACATGAGCAAGATAATTCAGGTTGGATCAATTAAGGCCCATCTTTAATCATGACACTCTTGTGTCTGTATTTTATTTTTTATATTCTGCAAGACTTATCACAGTTGTAGTATATGACAACATAATTGCAATAAGGTATTTTTGCCTTTACTACACAGACAACTTTTGTTTCCCTTTAAACCCACCATGATAGATGGAAAATATGGATGATACCAACACACAGGAGTTATAAAATTGAAAATAGAAACTGGAGAATAAACTGTCTTCTATTTCATTACTGGTCTCCACAAATAACCGATTTCTCATCTGAGTTTTCATCTTAAAGTGGAATCCTCTGTGTGATGGCTGAACTCGTGAGGAACTAGCTGTTATGCAACATATTTAAAGAGAACACAGGACCTGGCCTGCTGCAGTCATCTGACACTGTTACAGACAGGCTTACAGTATCACTTTAGCCTGTTATTCCACCCTCCTGATCAAGCTTGATACATTATTTCCAAGCTCTTCAGTAGAACAAGCACATAGGTCCAATAGCTGGGTATGTGACTCATTCCATGTTCCCTTTTGATTCAGTTTCGGAAAATGTGGATTTGGATTATGACAAAGGAAGATATTAGTTATGATTTACTCATCTTAAGACATATGGAAGCTTTAATAAATCTAACTTTATTTAACTTCAATATATCCGCACCAGTCAGCACTTTGCTTGGAGCCTGCATTGGTGGTATAATTTGTAAATATTGCAAATAAATGTATAATGTCCACTAGCTGCTTTTTGGCTGGAAATAGCAGCCAATGCTTAACTTTATTTGATTTTAGAAAAGACCTTTGCTGCTAATACTTATGAAGAGAGGAAAATTAAACAAGAGGGTAAACCAACACAAGATTTTAATTCAAATGTCTGAGAGAAAAAAAAACTTTTCAGCTGTCTTGGCACAGTAAAATCGTTAAAATAAATAAATAAATCACACAATCACACACACCATGCACATGTACACATACACACAACTCTAAATATTCAAATACCATGAACAAGACATTTTTTCTAACTCACCTCCCTTCTACAAGCATGTTGGAAGTGAAGATCTGAAGTGCACACTCATTGTTCACTGCTTACACACCCACACCATTCACGACATCACCACATAGTTGCTACTATTGCAATATGTACAGTAGCTACTAATGCTTCCATACTTAAGTAATGAATGGATTATCTGCCCTGCACTTCAAATTCTGTTAAACTGGAAAGACAAATGGATGCTTTTCAGATCTGGGTGGTCAGTGCATTACATGAAAGCATGTGATGTCACATGGTACTCAGTCTTCCTCAAGGGTTCACCTCACTTGCGAGTCAAAGCAATCTTTGTATGTTGAAAATGTGCATAGAAATGCTATACATAGTGTCACCACTGTCTGTTTTCTTCTTCTCATTACTACTTCATACAACAAAAAAATTATAAAATATCAGTAAATAATACTATTTGGCTACCAGAAAAAAACATCCTGTATTTGCTGAATACAATGGCCCCTTTTGAGTCTAAAGATGTAGTGTAGGGCTATATTAGCTTATTATATTACTAATTTTATAAATCTTACAAATTTTCATTATACATGAGCCATTAAAATATTTAGGGTCAATAATTATTCCACAGTGCTGTTGAATTCTCAAATCTGACTGGTCAGATTTTTTTTTTTCTTTTATATATTTCTATAACAGTGGCTCCAATATTGCCAGCTCTAAAATGCTGTGGGACAAGCATTGAAAATGTATATTATATGGCCAAAGGGCTGTGGGCACCTGACAATCATACCCATATGTGTACCTACAAACATCAGTATAGGATATATCTTTGTATGATGTAGCATTACAGTTTTCCTTTTCTGAAACTAAGGGGCCTAGCCCAAACTTGTTCCAGCATGATAATGGCCTGGTGCACAAAGCAAGGTGCATAAAGATATGTTGTGCCAAGTTAGGTGAGGAAAAATTACAGTGGTCTGAATCAAAAAGTAGGCATTCAGAGGTATTAATTGTTTAAACATTCAATCTAACAGGGCACAGCTGGGCAACAAGAAACACCTGTAATGTTTAATAATTGATCACTTGAAAAATGGGCGGGTTCAAACAAAAGGTGCCATTTTCCAAGTTGTTTAACACATCTAGATGTAAATATCAGGAAATGAAAATGACTGTGTTAATAAGCACAGAGTGAGATTGTATGCAAAGAGGAGTGCAAGATAAAAGACACAATGGATATTCACAGTGGTGTAAACAAACCCCTTTAATTAACAGATTTGATTTTAAAGGCAGTTTACAGATTCAAAATCATAACACCTCGGACTAGTCACAAACAACAGCAACCAATACTATATTTTCCTGCCCAGATGTTCATTGTATTGGAGTTGTTTCAGTTCTTTGAAAATGCAAGAGGAATGCAGCTCAAGCCTTTGAAGCTTTGTGGACTCTAAATGGACACCAATGCAGCATTTGGAGTTGCTGTCCTTGTATGTGTGGTTTTTCAGACTGACAAGTTGTAATTTCGCTCTAGGCAATGCAGTGTGTCTGAATTTGTCTTCCTGCATATGTGCAGTTTGCAGGTTTATCCAACTGTAGACATGCTTCTTCATGGAGTTGATTGCTTTATAATTCTCAGAGGGCTGGCCATTCAACAAAGTTGAAAGCAGCTGTTGCTCTTCTACGGTAAAGTGAAAGTTAACTTGCACAGAAAAAAATTTAAGACAAACCCATGGGCATTTCTGCTGAATAACATTGATTGATTTTATGTTGATGAGCAATGTGTGCAATTCTCTTTTTATGGTCCCTTCACAAGCATCAAGCCACAGAAAATTTGAGCTTTCTCTTTGTGGCCACATTATCCACCGAATAATGAATGAGAATAGACTGTTTTCTGCAAGGACTATCAGTTTATTAAATCATTGTTCCGCAGTTGGTTTTCCTCAAGGGCCAAAATTCTAGGTGACATGCATCATCTATATATGAAACCAGCTTTTTGGTCTCTGTACTCCACCTTCTTCAGAAAACAAAGAAAGGCAGTAGCAGTGCTGATGCAGACATACAAAATGTACCTTTTCTCCCCAAAAGGTAAAAAAAAAAGTTGTCAAAAAAAAAATAGGCAGTACAGTTACACTGTACAATAAAATTCTTATGTCGCTAATTCTTAATTTACCAAATAAACAAGAAAGAGGTAGGACCTATAGTAAGTAAACGCATTAATTATGGCTACATATGCAGCAACAGCGTGTGTGTGTGTAATTATATATATATATATATATATATATATATATATATATACACACAGAGAGAGAGAGAGAGAGTGAAATGGAGGTAAGTAATGTGTGTGAGTCAGCCAGAGATTGGAATAGAATGCCTTTTGTCGTCACTATACGCATGTACAATGAGATTAAAAGCAACTCCTTCAGTGCACACATATATGCAGATCACAAAGACAGTTGAAAAACAAGTAAATAAACAGATAAACAAATGTGCAAAAAATTTCATAAGTTGCAAAGAAATTGCGACGCTATATACATGTATGGAAGGAAATAAATAATTATTGCACTATTGTATTATTGCGCACAATTTAAATATTGCACAATAATAGTGATCATGTGCAGTAGTTAGTGGATGTTGGACCCTTAGAGTAATGATATTGTACAGTAAGTTGATCGATAGAAGGAAGTCCAGGGGTTAGGGGGTTAGATTGTGTAGTCAGTGCATGTGTGAGTTTAGAGTGCTTATGGCTTTTGGGAAAAAACTGTTCTTGAATCTGTTTGTCCTTGTTGTGATGCACCTGTAGTGCCTCCCTGAGAGCAACAGGTCAAATAAATCAGAGCCAGGGTGGGAGCTGTCCTTGATAATGTTTTTTGCTCTGCTGAGGTAACAGGAGATGTAAATGTCCATAAGGGAGGGGAGAGGGCAGCCAATGATCTTCTGTGCTGCCTTTTCTCTGAAGCCTCACCCTGTCTGCCATGGTACAGCTGCCGTACCATACTGTGATGCAGTACGTCAGCATGCTCTCAATGGTCGAGCGGTAGAAGTCTAGTAGCAGGTTGGAGTCCAGGTTGAGCTTTCTGAGGACTCTCAGGAAGTGTAACCG
>JAQMYM010005664.1:0-10006 GCA_030014255.1 Parauchenoglanis ngamensis | reverse complement strand
CCCATCAACTCTGACCAGCTTTCCTGTCCCTGCTGAAGAAAAGCATCCCCACAGCATGATGCTGCCACCACCATGTTGCACGGTGGGGATGGTGCGTTCAGGATGATGTGCAGTGTTAGTTTTCCTCCACACATAGTGTTCTGCATTTAGGCCAAAACAGATCAGCTTTGGTCTCACCTGTCCAGAGGACCTTCTTCATGTTTGCTGTGTCTTCTACATGGCTTGTGGCAAACTGGACTTCTTACAGCTTTCTTTCAACAATGGCTTTTTTCTTGCCACTCTTCCATAAAGGCCAGATCTATGGAGCACACGACTAATAGTTGTCCTGTGGATATTTTCTCCTGCCTGAGCTGTGGATCTCTGCAGCTCCTCCAGAGTGACCATGTTCCTCTTGACTGCTTCTCTGATTAGTGTTCTCCTTGCCCGGCCTGTCAGTTTAGGTGGACGGTCATGTCTGGTAGGTTTGCTGTTGTGCCATACTCTTTCCATTTTCGGGTGATGGATTGAACAGTGCTCCATGAGATGTTCAAAGCTTGGGATATTTTTTTATAACCTAACCCTGCTTTAAACTTCTCCACAACTTTCTCCCTGACCAGTCTGGTGTGTTGTTTGGTCTTTATGATGCTGTTTGTTCACTAATGTTCTCTGACAAACCTCTGAGGCCTTCACAGAACAGCTGTATTTATACTGAGAATAAATTACACACAGGTGGACTCTATTTACTAATCAGGTGACTTCTTAAGGCAATTGGTTGTACTGGATTTTATTTAGGGGTATCAGAGTAAAGGGGGCTGAGTACAAATGCACACCACACTTTTCAGATTTTTATTTGTGAAATATTTTGAAAACAATACATCATTTTCTTTCCACTTCACAATTATACGCTACTTTATGTTGGTCCATCACACAAAATCGCAATAAAATACATTTAAGTTTGTGATTGTAACGTGACCAAATGTGGAAAAGTTCAAGAGGTATGAATACCTTTTCAAGGCACTGTATGTCCTCCATTACTAATTATGAAGTTTCCAGCAGTTTTCCTGTATTGCCTGCAGTAATGTATTGTAAACATTGTAGTGTGTCGGTCCACCACTCACTGTCCAGAGTTAACTTGCTGTGAATACAAAATTATCCCAAAAACCAGACGCTCCTGCGTTCTGCTGAATGTAGGAGAATTATGGAGAAGTGGTTTTTTTTTTTTTTTTTAAGAAAATAGAGAGCGGGCTTGCTTAATTTTAAATGTTTATTTCATCTCATGTATTATAACGTTTCCATGCACTGTCATACTGGAACATATCTGGGCCTATTAGCTCCAGTAAAGGGAAATCTTAGTGCTACAGCACAGAAAGACAGCCTGTACAATTCTGTGTTTCCAATTTTGTGGGAACAGTTTGGGGAAGACCCACATATGGGTGTGATGGTACAATAAAAGGTGTTCACATTTGGCCATATTGTGTAAGCATGACAAGATGGTGGGAGGAAAGTTTCATCTTTGTCAAATCAAGTGGTTTTGACATCACCTTGTTTTTATTAGCTGAAAAAAGGTCATTACATTTAGTCATATATTTTGAGTTGAATGATAACTGATTATTTATTGAAGGTTTTCATCATAGAGAAAATAGGATTGAACAACAATTTTCATCTTTGTTTTCATCAAGAAAATGAGCAGTGGAAACGGTTTAATTTTTTCATCCTTGAAGAACTGGTTCTTTGAGTGTCATATTATACGACAGCATACATTTATCAACGCATACATTTACTTTTGCCTTCGCCTCTGTGGGTTTGCTTTCAGACTTTTTAAGGCAGCAGTAGATTGGTGGTTTTGTGCAAGTAATAAACAGAAACACACAGCACAGCAGGATGGCTGCTCACTGCTTATTCAGCCCTGTTATGTGGGTAAAGGTTGTGTATTTCCTCGCTCATTTATTTGCATCCTGTGCTGACGGACTCTTTAATGAATATCATGGAAACTAATTCTTAGTTGAGCTGTTCAGGCAAGGCCTGAACTCAGCTATGAACATACAATAAGTCATGAACAGTCAAAAAAGCAATTTTTCCTCAACACGCAGGACATCCTTAACGTCCAGGTCTCTCAGCAGGGGTCTAGCAGAGCGGGGAAATGTTCGGAGCAGAGGGCAGTGTGAAGGCTCAGAGGTGCTGCATTAACTAAATCAGACACTGTGCTCTGCAGGGGGGAGCAGACTAGTCAGTCCCAGACAGACCAGCATCTATCTGTGCTGCACAGTGGGGAGTAACACCTCTGCCACTCCTCACAGCAGTGGAGCCATCCTCCACCACACTGCGGCTCACAGTGAGCCTACTGGCAGACAGCACTCCCACCCATGGAGGACACTGGCCAATCCAAGCTCTTCAGTCCTGGTGTCAATCGACCCAAGCGAGCCAAAAGGACAGGCTGGGTCTCTCGGCCCAGGGAACCACAGCCGTTCCACTGCCTCCACCAAATGCAGCCCGACATCCTCGCTCTGCACAATAGGAACTTAGCTAGACCTCCATCATTAGAGATTATTCAAGAGGTTACTAAATGAGCCCAGGTAAGACAGACCTTCTAAAACTTATTGTGGTGAACATAACACCTTACTATAATGCAAGGATAACAAAATAATCAAAGGTTTATTTAAAGAAGTCTATAAACAAAAGTAGAGCTGTGCATGGATCTAGGAAAGGCAATAACTGGGACTGGGACTTATAAAGACCCCTTGGGGAGCTCTCCCAAGAACTACATACCTTCAAGGGCCTATTTTTTTTTATGTTTGCATTTGCACCACCAGTAGGAATGCAAGCGCATCTGTGTAAGTTTCTGTCGGTTTTATCCTGTTATTGTAATGCACTTGACTAATAAAAAGAAACAACTGCGCGACTTGAAGAATCTCACTACACTTATGTGTGGACGATTCACCATATACAACATCTCTCATGGTTCCTATTGTGCTGGAAAAGTACAATTTCATCTCACAATGCTGAAGTAATTACAATACGAATACTAATGAATATATAAATTTTTAAATTCTACAGAAATATTTCGAAAATAGCTTTTGGTAAAAGATTTGTCGTATCGTTTGTCCTATGAGCTTCCATATTTTTTCTTCAGATAAAAACACTCCAGTAAGCACTCTTCTCTATCATTTCCTGACAAAACTAAAACAAAACCAAGTATTGGCAAAGTTTAAAATGAAAGAACAACAACACATAACAGACTTGTCAGTGAAGTGATGCTTCTGGGGGATTTCTGCATTTCTAGCCCAGGTAAAGCCTACAGTACATGTTATGTTCATGTGACCTATAAATGAAGCACAATATGTGTAACCACGCATCCCACAAGTTTTATTACAATGGGGTGTATGTAGTACAGATGGAGTGCCAGTGGGCAGGTAATGGAGCAGGCAGTGTTTCAGCAACATCTGTTTAAAAGTTTTTCGTAGTTCATTTTTTTGCCATACCTCACTCAGTGAAGGCTCTAAGGCACTCCCGGACATGTGGGAACCAATCCTGATTTATATACTGTAGATTCCAATACAACTGCAAATATGGGGAGTAATTTGTGAAAATACAAGTTCACTGGTGGAACCATGGTCTCCTGAATATCCCAGAAGTCCAAGAAAGGGAAGTCCAGACTTTATTGAGCCTAAATGTCACTTCAGTGTTCCTACTGGCGGTGCGAACGCAAACAGAAAAAAGGTCCTTTAAGGTGCGTAGTTCTCGGGGGAGCTCCCCGGGGTGGTCCCTCTTAAGTCACTAGAACTGTTGGTCCCAAAGCACCTACAGAGATCTTAATCTCGGCAGACTCCAAGTGATCATGGCGAAACTGCATCATTAACAAACACAGTGTTGAGGTATTTCACTGGGTCGCCCAAGTTCAATGGTCAGCCCATCTCCATTTTCCTCAACCTTCCTCCAAGCATGAAGTGAAGCATCTCCGGGCTCACGGCGGTGAGCAGTACAGCAGTTTCTACCCAGCATCACACACAATGGCTCTGAGCGCTACTTCCAGAACCCAGACGAGACCATGTCCTACAGGAAGTCCAAGATCAACCAAGAACCTTAAACTTCAAGCAAATAATTTATGTTTTTGCACTCTCCTCTCTGTACTATTTTGATAATTATATTTACTTACGGCCTTTCGTCTGCTGGTGAGTAAAGTACACCTGTTTATTAAAAGATGCACATAATGTTACAATTATAGGGAACTAATCTCACTACTGTGTGGCAGATATGACTTGACCTAATGTGCACACATGAGGTTAACGTCTGATGCATAGAGTAATAACTGAAAACGCGCCAAACTGAGATGTTATACATGGAAACTTGTATTCTGTGTGTGTATATATATATACACACATACACAGCTGCAAGTATCTCAAGGACGTGCCTTTGAGCAATGGCTTAGACTATCACTTGAATTGTTAATGTACCCTATGTTTGATATTCCTTAGGTTTGTAGGTGTGTGTGTGTGTGTTACAGCGAGAATTCCTTGCCATAAATAAGATAACGTGTGGAGAAGATTTTCAATGGGGTTAACAATCACCTTGCTCTAATAGGTGTTCGGGGATGGTGGAGGGGTGACCATGGCACCTGGTCTGTTTCTGATACTTTGCCATGTCTATTATTTGACTGTCAGATGGAATTGTCTCAATGCTCCAGATTTATACGGACTAAACTATACATTGAGGGATGAGAAACGTAACCCCACAGACTGGTTGCGATGTCTACCCTGTAACTTTCATTAGCTGGAAATTCATATCATTAAACCACCCTGTTAAGTGTAAAAAAAAAAAAAAAGTCTTCCTTGCAGTCAGCATTGCCTTCCTTCAGGAAACATATTTATGTACTTCTGATCATGCCCAAATTAAGGGGATTGAATAGGTCAGACTTAACATTTGAATTTTTACAGCAAATCTAGAGGAGCAGCCATTCTTAACAAAAACATTGCATTATCGGCTGTTCAGGCAGATCAACAGCTGTTATATTATTGTGGAAGACAAGCTGTTTCACATTTCAGTCATTTTAGTTAAATATCTAAGCATCTAATTGGGAAAGAGGTATGTTTTTCACTAAAGCTATTACAAATCTCCCACATTTGGATACATATCACCTTATAATAGCTGTGGATATGAACTGTGATCTTCCGCCCTTGACCACAGTTCATCTAAGCCCTTACCAACATCTAAAACACCTGCAGTAATTAGTTCCTTTCTTAAAACACACGGCATGTCAGATGTGTGGGGTTTCACTAGAAGCTACTCGTACTTCCCTCCTGTTCACGTGACTTATTCACGCATAGACTATTTTTATAAAACTTCTCTCTCGTCAGTCAATGTGAATATCAGGCCACAGTTATCTCAGACCACGCACTTTTATGCATAACTTCGTGTCCCTACATCACATCCTGCCTAGCGTCCATGGTGTTTCAACAAATCATTACTTTCTGATGAGAACTTTGTGAAGATCATTTCAAGGGAAATTAAGGAATTCCCAGAGTGTAATCAGACATCAGGAATGTTTCTCTAGTAGTCTGGCAATCAATGAAGGCCTATCTACGAGGGCTCACACGGTGCACAGCTTAGAATCGTTTGGCTCGGCTTGAGTGATTAACAAACTTAATGCTTGATGCAACACTTGCCGCTTCTCCGCCAGCCAAATTAGTTAAACAACTAGTACTTTCACAGACAGAACATAACCTACTCCTCACAAGGCACACTAAAAATCTTATTAATAAAACACGCGATCAGACCTATGAATATGGCGAGAAGGTTAGAAACCTCTGACCAGTTACGACAAAAATTGCGAACAAACCATCCCAGAGATTAAAGGTGAATCTGATGTAGATTAAAGATGCATGTGACTCTCGGCATACAGGCCATGCTGTAATCAATGCCTGCTTTAAAATAATTTTATTCCAAGCTATATACCTCAGAATCCCTTAAAAGTGCCTGCATATTAGAAACATTTTATGAAAATTCTAATATCCCAAAAATTGATGACGAAACAGATTTACATAGACTAATCACTAATGAGGAACTTTTAAATGCCATGAAACTACAGCAAGCTGGGAAATCCCCAGATCCAGATGGATTTAAGTGAGTTGTTGTTTTTTTAAGAAGTTTAGTAATGAATTCGTTTCAATCTTACTACTGGTACTTGCAGAATCTGTTAGTGGTGGTTCCTGACCTCAGACTACGCATGAGATGGCTAATAAAGTCACAGGAGTGCCATACAAAATAATAAATCAGTAAAAAAATAAGAAAATGAATGTGGGGGGGGGGTGCCAATTTTTTAAATAAATGAATAAAAAAAAAATAAAACAATGTGAAAATAATTGCTTTTCGTTATTGCTTTTGCTATTCCCGTGTTAGTGGAGTGGACTTGAGCATGCGCAGCGTGAATGCGGTTGTGGATTGAATCAGAAAGAAAGACAGTATGGCAGAAGCAGAACAAGAGTTAAGGAGACATGTCCACCATGTTCTTTTAGCATGTAGCAAAAGGGCAATAGAAAAAGCAATAAAGAAAAACACTTATTTACATGGTATGTTATAGCATTAAGATCCCTTCACTGGAACTAAAGGACCCAAATGTGCTCCAGCATGAAAATGCTCTTGTGCACGAAGGATGTCCAAGAAGTAATAGTTCGCCAAGACAGGAGTAGAAGTCAAGTTACCCACCCAGAGCCCTGACCTCACCTCCACTGAACACCTTTAGGATGAACTGGAACGTTCACTGCATGCCAGGCCTTTTCACCAGAGCACACATCTCCATTAGGGCCTGAATGATGAGGGATTTTACGCACCCATACTGAGAACAATAAAAATTGCCTATGATCTTATCAGCCTAAACCCACCGATGCCCTCAATATGAGCCCTGTCTATCTTATACCTGGGATTTTATTTGTAGCACACACAAGTTCTAAAACAGACTATTAAACAGTAATTGAAAGTGTGCCACATTGAGCTTTTCAAAATTTGGGTTTGAAATCTGCACCAGTAGACAATGATTCCTCTTACTTCTTCCTTGTCTTCCTTTCTCCTTCTTTGTCGTCCTTCCTTCTGGTGCAACATGGAAGCTCCATAGAGACGGACCCATGCCTTATGCAGACATAAAGGGCTCATTCTCAGCCTACAAAATCACGATTTGGACTTCAGGTAATTATAAACTAATGAAAACATACTTATAATGTCCATATGTTATAAAATATATACTCCATTTATTTATAAAAATAAATGTTTCCGCTAATAGATACCTTCAAAATCCTTCATAGTGGACATTTTGGACAATTACCAATCATTTTATACCTTGCTAAATATATTTTTATATGACAGGGCTCCAGACTAACTTTTTCCGCTAGCAGCACCAGCATAAGTTTTAGGCGCACCACTTAAAGTGACCTGCAACGCAACAGATGTTTTAGTGAGGTACTGTGTCACATGATCTTCATTATCTTCTTCACATTATCACATTATTATACTCCTGTTCATAGTCGCAGGCTGACATTCATTCATTCAGTTTTTCGCTTTAGCAGTTCTGCCATGTCGCTTGCACGGTCACTATAATGACGGAAATTGAGCAGCATCCAGCCTCTAGCAACCTGCTGGTCTCTTCCGAGTTGGCCCCATGTAAATGTAGGGAAAACAATACTTTATACTCTGGTTTCTGATTTTGACAGCTCTTGGTTTTCACCGAGTTGCCTTGGAATGCCATTGCGCAATGTCACGTCTGAGTTATTCACCCACCAGACGAACTTCACACCATACAACTGAATGAAAACTTAGTCAGCTCTCCACTCCAATCGCTCTCTCTCTCTCTCTCACACACTCACATACGCAATAACGCACACATGTACACACAGCTATACTCACTCGCTCCTGGTGCTTCACGTGATATATGAGGATTTTAAATAAAAAAATTATGATAAATTCGGAGCATATTTGCAAATTACACTGGTGCACCTGAAAAATTTTCTTGCACGGTCAACAAAAATGTGACTACATGTATCAGAATATATTTACTGATAGAGCCGTCAAAGCACTTACGCAAGTCGCTCTGGATAAGGTCATAGGCCAAATGCCGTAAATGTAAGCGTAAATGGTCGCGGTCTGGAGACCTGAAGTGTACAAAATCACACTGCATCTTGACCTCTACCAGGTTTGTATCACTGGTTCTATTTAATATGCTCCAATCGCACTGCATGTTCAGCACTCATGGCTCCAATACCACTTCTGCTTGATAACTTACATTACCATATATGATGGACTGGAAGCTGTTCAAACTCCTAAACCAGTGACGAACTAGAAATTTTTGCTGCTTTTAACAGGGCTATACAAGCTCACACAGGCTGATAACTACATACATTTGCCAAGTTAAAACCACGTACAAATACAGTTTACTTTAAAGTCTGTCAGTAAAAAGAGGTCAAGACATAAGCAACAGTTCAAATCCAGACAAAAATACTAGTCAGTTTCAATACTTCTCTATTGGTTAGGGAATGTAGCACATTGCCAGGCTCTGTTTGTGATGGGTGGGAAAATTCTAAGCTTAGTGTTTCACATGGGTGGGGAAGGAGAGAGAGAACAGAGCGCTATATTAACCATTAGTGGCATGCCATCTGCTGACCTAGAAAACACCAACCAAGGGCTCTCCTGTACCAACCTGAACACACATGGTCTGGGAATAACTGTTTAAGTGGAGTGAGACAGGCTGGAGCTGGAGCATAATCCACTTACGGAGCGTGGAGAATTCATCACCCTTAGCCTTAGATAAGGAGTTTGACAGACTTCGAGAGAAGCTGGAAATGATAAGGAGCCCAGATGTAGAAGCTCCCTGTAGGGGTAGTAGGAGTGATGTGCCGCTCGCTACCTGTGCACAAATACGTTTGCCCTCTCATCTGAACAAGTGGAAATACAGGCTAAACTCATTTCCATGGTAATCACCCACGACTCCCCAGCCTACATCAAAGCTGAGCAAAACCACACTACACCTAGCACAAGATCAACAAAAGGCACAACTGGGTTAGGTCAATGTGTGTGCTGAAATGCTCAGTGGCATGGGCTGCAACACCATTAACTCAGGAACTGTCCAAAATAAACAACAACAAGATGATGACCGTTTGGGGAACAGACTAATTTGGTGTTGAAATTAAGCTCATCTTTCAGGCAACCACATTCATGCATGTGCACGAATGCAGCGCAAGAGAAAATACACTAGAATTACATGCAATCAGTGAGCTTTTGAAGATAAAATATTACTGTACAGTTTTATTTAAACATTTAAAACAAAAATATTTACACTGAAAAGAAAGAAAATCTCATTTAAGTACAATTACTTAAAATAACTGATAAAATTACTTCAAATATCAAATATCTGGCTCATCAGGTCCATTCACTGAGAAATTCCTCTCGAGTCAGGGCACCTGCATTGCCTCCGGTTTTGTGCCACAGATAACCTTCAAAATTTCACTGAACTAATCCACTCTGGAGTTAAAATAAAATAAAAAAAAGACTCCTGAATATTTTCTGATGTGTTCAAGGGCAGAACACTTACTTCTCTGCAGCATTAAGAGAGATCCCTTTTATAAGTGAAAGCATTTACTTGAAGCTTTAAAAGGTTTAAGGAAGCACAGAGCAGCTGGGTGCAACAGCTTTCCATTCAAATCAGTCCAGAAAGCACACACAAGTAAATAAATAACCAAAAAATACACATTCTAAAGAACACGAACGCTCTGAAAATATTCAACGTGTAAGAGCACACAAGGCACGGAAATGTATTTAATGTGACTTATCCTTCCATTTCACACTGGGGTAAAGTCTAAAGTTGCATACTGACTGCAAAAGGCCACATCAGGTGATTAACCCTGGGGTCTCCGTCAGAAAGTGCAGGAACCTGGCACATGTGAGTCGGCCATATGCACACCTGCCAACCCAGCACAAGGATAATGCAGAAACCATTTTAATCAGTTCTTTCACAAATCACTCGTATATATATATATATATATATATA
>JAQMYM010005663.1:0-10008 GCA_030014255.1 Parauchenoglanis ngamensis | reverse complement strand
TCCTCCGGGTGCTCCGGTTTCCTCCCACAGTCCAAAGACATGCAGATTAGGTCATCTGGCTACTCTAAATTGCCCATTGGCGTGAATGCGAGCTTGTGTGGTTGCTTGTCTGTGTTGGCCCTGTGGTGGACTGGCGTGTGGTGTTTTATATACATATATATAAAACACCACACCTAAACCAGCATGCTTCTTTATGTGTTTTTATTGTTTACTTAAATATAGCTAAAACTTTACAATGGCACTGAACATACATGATGAAAAATAGCTAATTTCCCTATATTTGTCTTTATACAATCAGACCACAGTGAGAACATAATGTAGCACTTGGTGAAAATGTAAAAAGCCAGACCTCATGCTGTGACTCTTTCCCTCTACACTGAGAAGAAGCAGACATCAAGACATTAAATTGAAAAAGGCATGTAGGAATGGAAAGGTAATAAATAGATGATGGACAAAAGAGGACATGAAAGCTCATGGCATGAACTTGGTATATGGTACATGCACCAAAGGCATCATTAGGAGAAAAGAAATCTCTAATAAATCCATCTAAAAGTTTCTAATGATTTGTAGGAAGATGCATTAAGGACAAATGAAGACAAAGAGGATGAAATTAGTCTTAAAACTTCCAACCTTGAAATGTAAAACCAAGATACCTCTTATGATTCAGCATCTCAAATCATATTAACACTTCTTCTTCTTCTTCTTTTTCTTCACAAACATATTAAAGCCATGACCTGGACAAGATCAACTGTTGGCTTTGATTAATATATATTTTTATAAATATATGTAATTTTTTTTATAGCAAACCTCTAATTTCTGTTGGCAAACTATAGCTTTTGAGAGTATATTATATACATTTTAGTATATTTTATAATATACTACAAATGTAAAGGGTGTAATTTTAACTTTTATTAAATAGAAACCTCTTTTTCAGCACAATCTGAGAAAGAGGATGTTAAAAAGTCAATTATTATGAGAAGCAAGCTTTGTCCACCACCATTATCTACAGTGGAACTGTCCTACTTTTAGTGTAACCATCATAACTGTGGTATATTAGGTATAAGATATATTAAGACTGATCACAGGTGAAGAATCTCAGCCTTCAATCTTTGTACTTGCAAGTTGGAAGAATGGTCCAAATATTATCATTGCAAGTCATAATCTAACTTTCAGATAACATTACATTACATAACATTCAGGAGAACACACATACATTTCTAGTAGTTCAGTGAAAATCAAGAGTCAAAGCCATATCAATAAATAAACATAAATTAAATGTATACAATAACACTTTGGCTATTAATTGCACCTTTTTACTCCAACATATTCCACTGACAGAATACATTATGTCCAAGTTATTTTTTGAGTTATTCAGGTTGTGATTAACACCATGCAGTTAATGGAACAAGTTGAAATGCTAATAACTATGCAAACCTAATAACAAATATAATGACTTTGGTAATAGTGGGTTTTGATCTGTATCACTGTAATAAAGTATAATAATAATAATAATAATAATAATAATAATAATAATAAAAAAAAAGACAGATCCCCTCTCTACATCTTTATGGGCCTTATTCTGACAACCCCTGTTATAGAGGGAGACATAACCATGTCAAGAAAATGAGCATGTGTTTATTTGTTTGTCTCAATGGCACCATCAAGCAGTGAAAAGAATATTATTAGACTATCACTATCTTTCTGAAACATAAATAAAGTCAAAGAAGAATGAAATGTATGTTTTATGGCAATGTAATGATTAAAGTGCACTGAATAAACCTTGTGCTGGCCTCAAGAAGCAATACAAATAGCAAGAACTGAAACTCTGCATTAGTGTGTAATTTAGTGTGTGTGGGGGGGGGGGGGGTTGGGGGGTTGGAAAAAAAGAGAGATAGAGTGAGAGAGATAGAGAGAAAGTAATAGATGGACAAAAATTTGCTTTGTCACTTAAATCCTGTGGCATGTACTCACCTTTATGACTCGTGTCAATGTAGAACAGCAAAGATGTCATTGTCACCTCTGAATCTAGCTCATTGTTTGTATATGTAAATAGAAAAAGAGAGCGCTTACAAAAAAAGAACCTATATAACAAAGTAAAGTATTGCATAGTTTGTGATCTTTCTCTTTTTTTTGTTGCTGTAGCAAAGATGATGCACACTGGTGCTGAGCCACAAAAGCTCATCCAAACATATGCATCTACACAGCCATTTATGTTAATGTTGAGTTTTGCATTCAAGTCCTGTATCAGACTCACAAGAGAAGACAAAGACTGTAAAAACAACACAAAAAAAACATGCAGATTTTTTGCTTTTGAGAATTATACTGAATGATATGCCTGTTTTTACTAAGGACTTTAATAGATGAAAAATTTTGTGTGATTGTCATACTACATTCTTTGTTTTTGGCTATTATTCAAGTTTACTTGTGATTTCTCTCTCTCTCTTTTTTTTTGTTTTGTTTTAGATCCCCTTTTAACTGGTTTTGCTGCTGGACAGGGCACCATTGTAAATTGTCCGGTAGTAGAGATGGTTGCAAATTCAGATTTTTTAATATATATATTTATTGCAACAAATAAAAATCCAAACAGAGTCAAAAGTTTTAGTCAGGTGATCACCTAAGAGATATAAAAGGGCAAAATAGGGAAGAAAGAAAAAAACTAGAATAAGGTCATAACTAGAACAGTTTGTGCACAAAACATAAGCCTCTGCATCATCATGAATCAAATAATAACTAAACTTTCCAATGAGTGTTTGGGTGAGTTCAGGTTATTTACGTATGTGTGACTGCTGGATTGAGTTCAGATGTGTAACAGTAATCAGGTCACCTGGAACATGAACATGACTGTGTGATGGGAAATGGAGTCTGACTCATCCATCATGTGATGCTCTGGGGGCTCCTTTTTGTTCATAATGGCTTGCCTCGTTATATAAAAAAAAAATAAATAAATAAAAATAAAAATAAAAATAAAATAATAATAATAATAATAATAATAATAAAGATACAAATTACTTCCCCTTGTAGAAACAGCATCTTGGCAAATTTAGCTCCTGATTGAGAGAGAATTGTTTTTTATGGCAAAATAATTGACATGCTGCAAGCTAAATCACATACATGCTAAATATGAATTAAAATCATTTCGAAAGTTCATATTTATTTAGAAAAGGAATATGGTGAATGAACTACGCTGGTTAGATTCTAAGGAACAAAGTGTAGTTGTGCTGTGCAATCTCCTAGACTTCCAGAAGTCCAAGCCTCATTCTTAAAAATGTTATTAAAATAAAAATAATATGAATTACATTAAAAGTTGTAACCCTGTTTTGGTTTGTGCACAATTTAGGCATTGACTACTCACTGTACACATTTTACTCAGCTCTAATTACAGCACTATATATGCTTACAAATAGGAAGAAAGCCCTGTCAACCCAGTAATCAGCTCAAATAATGCAATCTGCTTTTGATTGCTATGGCTAAATATCAGAGAATACTGGGATAACAGTCTTACCAACAGCTTATAATTCTTTCTATGATTTGGTAGCTGAAAACTTAAGAAGGTAAGCAAACTTGTGTAGAAAGAATATGTAGAAATAAGTTCAATTCTTTTTTTGAAGTTTGAAGTGCAGTGTCCTCTGGATTCACTTCCAATAGAGGCCATTCGTCACAAAATTAACTCTTTAGTATGCGCCTTAAAAGCTCAAATACCAAGTAATAAGGGTTGCTGGTTATATGAGTGCAAATGCTGGCCATACTGAAAGTGAGCATTTCTCTACCAACCAGTGATATCCTCTTTGCCCTGGGGGAATTTTTGTGGGCTGCTGCTTTGTCACTCATGATACTCATCGGCCATAATAAAAATAATAGGTCAGAAAATGAGGTAATCATCCTTCCCAGAAACTGTATGATTGCTCAGTTCAGTATGCCCTGACCTGGATTTTAGTCATGCCAGATCAAGGTCAGCAGACTATTTAATCTATGGGAAAAGCCTATTCAATGAATATGAAGCTGGAAGCATCGTAACACTCTTCTTAAAGCTGGAACTATCCAATCTGCACCATTGTGAAAAAAGAAATATGGTGGGCTACTGAGGGGCTCAACAAAAAAAGCACTGACTCTATGATCAGAAGTCCTAGAGAGCATTCTGGCCTCCTGTCAGTTAGGGTGACACTAACCAATCATGTGCGTCTCTGAGCACAGGTAGCCGATTTAGAAGAAGGAAGGTGACATTTTCCTTTGAGTGTTTTACGCTGCCCTGTGATACAGCAGTTCAAAACGTTGTGGTAGCTGACTTCACGTGTCTTAAAGGAAACACATTAGCCTTCACCTTTCAAATTTGTCATCAAACAGGGAAGAGCCAGCTATTGTGAGAGAATTGGCAGATGACCAAACTGAATGAGAAATTCATTTGCAGTTTTTTATTTGATGCAGGATTCAGTGGCCTCAAGTCAAAGTAGCAATAGGCTGGATGTAACAGCTGTGGTCTTTCAGATACTCCTATGTGTTAGCTTTTGATAAAACAATATATTTGATGTACAACAATTATGTGTGATATGCAATTGTTTGTTATAATGTGGTTGTTTCTTTAATTCATTTGTTGAGATTGAATCATTAGATTTTAAAATTACCCATCACTCTGTGTCTTGTGCACTAATTTCCTGCAATCGACTATGAATTGTTTAAATAGTACACCTGTAATTTACACTCTGAGAACTGAACACCAGAGGAATTCCTGAGACTTTTTGGGCCCTTAACCCTTTCTGCTTAAGCATTTGGTAGAGCTTATTTTGAGTCATGATATCCATTTGAATAATTAGCTGTCAATTACACCTTGATTGAGGTACATTATACACAGAATATTCACTAGAACGGTGGTTCTCAACATTTTTTCAGGCATGGAGCTCTTCTGACTGATCCTCGCAGACACCCCACATAATATGTATTATATAAGTAAGTCTATTAAATAAGTAATTCTAACTATTACTTTTTCTCAGTAGCTGTTTTTTTGTTGGTTTGTTTGTTTTTGGACGCAAATACCGGTAACTCTGGTGTTTGAACCGTGGTTCTGAATCAGTTACAAGTATATTTTTTTAAGATACCAGTGTTTTAAATTGAATTAAAACAAGCATTTGGGCAATTCTGTTGCTAGAAAACATTACTTTCACTGATCTGACTGGTTGTGCATTCAAACATAAATTGGTCTCCAGACACTTATTTTAGCACACAGATACAAGATGTGTGAAATAATAATGCAAAAAAAGAAAGAAAAGACAAGAAAATAGGCAAAGATTATCCTCACTGATCTAAGCTCATATTATACAGCAGTTGAGGTGATTTAAAACAAAAAAAAAATCATATTTAATATACAATAAATCAACACAGCTCAGATTAAAGATTAAAGTTGTGATAGTATGGCAAGTCTTTCTTTTCAGTCTAACAGGATGTCAGTAAAAATGAGGATTGTGTGGGTAGACAAGGAGCTTTTGTTTGGTAGGTAATCAGACATCCTATCTGTGTGTAAATGATATATGATGTAATAACAGGAAATTTCATGTGTTTTTGTTATCAACGGTATCTATGCTTCTGTCCTCTTGAACATGACAGTGTTCCCAAGAGAACCCAAATCTTAATTACTTTAGTTCCAAATTACCACATTAAGATTAATCCTATGACATGATTGGCCTTTTTGTGTGCAGCATGTACCAAGCTGAGCTTGTTCGGGTGCACACACTGCTATTAAAACTAACTCACCTTATTTTGTATAATAGTTCTTACAGTTCTTACAGTGAGGAAAACCATGTTATAACATCACACACAGTTACAAACATTTCACTTATATAAAGACACTACACAATCATAGAAACAAAACAGGAGTACAACAAAAGACACATACCTCTGTCAAAAAAGTATTAAAATTTAACGTGTGAACATTCATGATTATAATGTGAAGGCTTTGGATGGATTGAATGATCAATTCAGTAATGTTTATGTGTCATGTCGTCTATGGACACAGTTTCTCAGCTCTCCTCTATACTTCCCCAGGCCCAGTCTCCTGATTATTGATTATTTTGCATTTATGTTTCATCGGTAAGGTTATTTCAGCCCATTAGATCCTTTAATTCTCTGTGAAGCGTTGAACATGTGTTTTCACAGTTATTGCCCAGCCAATTGTCACTGAGCTAGATTACAAGGTATCCTGACTTTATCTGAACTTTAGACCTCGCCATAGCCTAAGCCTTTGAAATACCTGTTTGCCAAGTACTGTGACTTTTGCCTGTATTTGGACTTTATCTTAGCTTGACTGCCTGGACATTTCAACTATTGCCTGTTTTGATTTTGCCTTTTCCGTCACAAGGTGACGATTTCATGATATGTCCCGCAGCGCCAAGGTGGAGGCAACCTAAGGCCACTGGGTATCCCTTTGACTCGAGACAGGATGTGATTTTATTACAGCGAATGACCCAGTATTCGTAGCTCTAATGAACATCTCATGATCCTGGTATAATGCATCATCTTCAAATTAAGCTGCATCCTAAATGACTTCCTATTCACTTTGTTCTCTCCCTTGATAGGACAGTAAACTTCACTCAATATCCTGTTGCATGCCCTGTGAGATGCAGCTAACGGAAAAAACATGACTGCTTGTTTTGGTTTTATTTTGACATCGACTCACAATGTTTTCATACAAACATTCTCTGTATTTTAAATGAGCTTGTTTGGGTGCTGCCACTGTCATTAAAATAAACTCGTCATGTCTCATGAGTAACAGTAAATACTGTGAGGAATACGTGGCAGAATCAAACGCAGTTTAATATAAAACTGTTATTACACTTAGGCTAGAAAGCTACACAATCATAGAACGGGGAAAAGAGTAAAACAAATGGAGTACAAGTGAGACAAAAGGGTACTAAATGTTTGCATACATGTGAGAAATCCTGTTGAAGATTATGTAAAATGTAAAGGTTTTGGTTGTTTGTTAATTGTCCATGTGATGGACTTCATTTTGTTTTTCTCAGAAATGTCTAACACATGGCACTTATGGCACTGTAGGTTTCGGTGCACTGAAAATGTACGCTTAATGTCCGCCTCTTTAAAATTCATAAATAAATAAACTCAACCCAGTTACATAAGCTTATGATGGATGTTATTTTTGTTAACTTATTAGCTCCATTAGTGTCATGCATATACCGAAATAACCTCACAGATGTTAACCAATTATGATACAATTTAAAATGAATGTATTTTAGTGAATAATACTATTCTATTCTAATTCTATTACTGGCATTTGTTAGCTGTTAAGACATTATGTTTTTCATGATAAAACACTGTGAGCTGGAAACAAACAGTGCGTATATATGCATATATCATCTGTACATTTGCAGTTAAATGTGTGATGGTTTGTAAACACACCGCTGCAGCCTCTGTGCAGTCTAGTACAAAATTACATGCCTGTGTGTGACTACAAATTGCAGCAAAAAGTATGTTTTTAAAATATATATCTATACCAATAATAATAATAATAGGGTTGTTTTCAGCCCAACAATATTTTTAATGTAATGACATTTAGCTAGCTATTAGCAAGGCTGGATTATGGGGCCATTATGGGGCCAGTGCCCCAGGGCCTTGGACTGAGGAAAGTTGAAAGCCATGGCACACAGCACAAGCGGACCACTAGGCCCCTGTTTGCTTATAGCAAGAGCTAATCACTAGGGACCACCCCCCACCACCTCTTAATGTTTGTGACCCCCCCTAGTGTGAGCTCACTAGAACCCCAGGTCCTCCAAAAGGATTAGCTTTTTAGGATTAGATACCTAAATTAGATTAGATTTTTTTTAGTGTATCACTATTTGGTGTGACACTATTTAGCTAGCTAGCTGATTTATACCTGTTAATGTGCTGATTTATTGCACTACTATTGTACTGCAGTCTGTGTTTTATGTATGGTTGGCAAGTTTGCCTTTCTGGTTTCTGGAAGATCCTTCTGGAACTGGATTTTATCGATATTCTGTATTAAACTTCTTGAAAGTTTCTGTCATTAATCTGGTATTTTCTGCTAAAGGAATACATTGTGTGTTTTGTTATAAATACATGCACATTTGTACATGCTGGGCAGGTTGCTTATAAGTGAAGAAAATAAAAATTACTGAACCTTTGCAGCACCAGAGGTGTCAAGAGTAGAGCTGATTAGTAGATAATAGTAGATATGATTTTTACAATAAAGTTTGGCTTTACCAATGTATATAAGTCCAAATGTTTTGAGTCTGGTCACGTTGAACCAGTGTGAGTTGTTTTGATAATTTGAAATTGATTTTTGGCTATAAGTGCTTCCACCTGATATTTGTTGAAGTGATTTTCACACAGCACTCCCCCTGGCATTAAATAACTACATAAGATGTAGCTTTACAGCTATTGAGGACACATGTAGTGCGTGTGTTTGACTTGCTAGTAGTTTATTTAATGTAGATGCATGGACACTTACTCACTGAGATGTGCTGTGTATGCCTCAAAGCCAGGTTATACCAAAAACAGTGATGTTGTGTCATAAATTGATTGAAATTGTGTGTGTGTGTGTGTGTGTGCGTATACATACACCAAGATACAGTTTGTACCCACCCCTCACCTCCACATGGCGCGCACACACACACACACACACACACACACACATACACACACACACACTCTCTCTCTCTCTCTCTCGATCAGAATTGGTAATAGTTATGAGAGCTCTTCTTTCCCATAATTGACTGAACAAAATGTAGAAAATGTCTGTTAAAAAAAAGAAAGCAGATGATGCATATAGTGGCACAATGGTCCATTAAGGTTTAGAACTGCACTTATTTCACTGCATCCATCAGGAAATCAGTTTATTATGCTATGATGTAGAAAAACATTCTACTATGAACAGTCTTCCAATGATTCTCAATTAACAAGTACACACCGTATCACTGATGCAAAGCACCATTATTTTCAGTAATTTGGCAATCTCTTCATTTTCACCATCTCTATAAACTGTGGTATGTATATATTGTGGGGGTTGATTTGAATCTTTCTATGTGAAATAACTGAACTCTATCCTTGTTCATGAGGAATTGAATGAATGTTTTCAATTTCCAATGAAAATTTACTCTGCATTCATGCATGGTATGTTATCAAACTTCCTGTACAAGCAATGTGGGAGTACAAATGTGCATTTATGAGATCTTGTTGTCTTGCATTTATGCTAGATTCTTCCTTGTCACAGTAATGCACACAAAAGCTTTAATAAAAGCTCATTTTTATAGATAAGTGCCAGCCAGCTGAATCTTCACATTTAATAAGCCCATGAAATAGGCCTGTCTGTTTTGCAGATAGATTGATGAAGAAACTGCAGATGTGTAAAAAAAAATCAGTCTTGAACTTTTACAGTCACTACTTGGAGGAATGCAGATTATCTTTTAACTTTGTAACTTTCAATCTATAAATTCAAAATGTTCTATATTGTTTGGTGTACTAAGCTCTGTACTGAGCTCCAAAATAAACCATATTTCCTCCATATTTGTACAGAGTGTGGGTGGGTGAATTTGCATAGGAAAATAAGAAATAAGAACACCTCGATGTTTACTGAACACTCTTTGCTTGTCCCATGTGGACATATGGCTTCTCCTTAGGATAATAGGCAGACCTCTACAAGGGGTGGAATATCACAACCAGATGTCAATCAGTGAATCAGAAATCAACATGATTGACATGTCAACCTTAGAATTGGTTTTGCAGCCTGCAAACAAGGCAGCCCAAAATCAAAACCCCCAACCAGCAGCACAGCCCACAAACATGGCTGCCCAAGACTACAACATCCATATTACTCTCTTACTCACACAAGTAATTAAACCATTACACTGATTGCCTACACGTGACTTAATCATCGTACTATGTACATTAGATGGAATGCAGAAAGGGCATCTACAGTGGGGCAAAAAAGTATTTAGTCAGTCACCAATTGTGCAAGTTCTCCCACTTAAAAAGATGAGAGAGGCCTGT
>JAQMYM010005662.1:0-10008 GCA_030014255.1 Parauchenoglanis ngamensis | reverse complement strand
GTGTGTGTGTGTGTGTGTGTGTGTGTGTGTGTGTGTGTGTGTGTGTGTGTGTGTGTGTGTGTGTGTGTGAAAGAGAGCGAGAGAGAGGGAGACTTCGATATTTTGATCCCTTCATGGCATCTGACTTCCATATAAGCGTGTTAATCCCATGGGGTTAGTAGGCAAAAAGCCCCAAAGATGCAGCACAAACTGTTGAACCCATAAATATTTCCCTTTTACAGTATTTACCTACACCCTGAAAGTAGACCAGAATGTCCTCTTACAATTGCCATTGAACCAAAAGCTTTAGCTGGTGATTGAGCCTAGCTGAATATTGATACTCGAAGGAGGGCAAAATAAACAGAACAGGAGCATCTGGCTGAGACAACAGGATCTTTCAGAATTAAATTTGGACTGCAGGAAACTGAAGGGTGAAATTGCATTAGATGCTACAGATAAGAAACAGCACCAGCAACAAAAATCAAAATGTTCCACGTCTGGTGGTTTTAGATCAGACACTCAAGAACAATTGCAGATTAAAGTGTGTTAAATTCATAGACAGTGCTAGTCATATACTGTATGATTGGACACATATACAGTACTAATAAAGGTAAAAAAGAAACAAAAAGCAACACCTGAAGTAACACTGGTTCAGGATCAGCACCATGGCTAGCGACCATGCACAAAATTGGACAGTTCTCCAAGCAGCAATGTTACAAGTCGTTCCAAATGTGCCCACCTACATCTAGAGGATAATGATCACTTCCTTGGTTCATTCATGGTCAGACAAAGGAGCTGAGATGAAGGAGAGACAATATACTAATGTTCACCGGCCCTTTAACTCTCTCTCTTCCTTTCACTTCAGATTTGACAGATGATGACTGTGCTCCAGCCTACTGAAAATGGAGCATGAGCACTTCACTGATACACACTTTGGCTGCAAATTTCATTTCTCTGAAATGCATCACCTCACAACTCACCTTAATATTCTCATTTTATGTCTAAAAACCTGAGGCCAAAACCAACAGTGTCGCAAGTTCGTGTATACATGCTAGGCTGCTTGGTATTACTGCATCATATATTCATAATCATGCTCATTTTATAAAACAGACAAAATTGATGAAAAATTGGGTTTAGCTAAAAATTCAAGTTCAAATCCTGCTGATGCCAGGTCTTTGTGGCAAGGAGACAAGAGAGCAAAATTGGCTATTCTCTCTGGGTGGGACAGATTATATACTCTCTCCTCTGTTAATCACAGCATCATTGGGCAATCATGCGTTTATGAGCTCATGTACAGCACCAGTCAGAAGTTAGGACACATCTTTAATTCAATGGGTTTTCTTTATTTTTATTACTTAAAAAAATTACTTTCATGGTTTAAAGTAAAAATAGACTGTCGTTTCTCTTTACTTAGTTGAGCAGTTCTTGACATAATATAGATTACTACAGTTGTGGAACAGGGCTATTTCCTGTATACCAACACTACCTCGACACAACACAACTGATGATCTCAAATTTCTTGCTAAAGAAAGCAAGAAATTCCACTGATCAACATTTGAAAAGGCACACCTATTAACTGAAAACATTACAGGTGACTACCTCATGAAGCTGGTTAAGATAATGCCAGTGGGTGGAAAGGGGGTGGGTAAAACTAAATTGGTGAAAATATAGAACAAACATGAATAAGAAAGGAAAATGTGTTTGGACTGTATTTGATTTCATATGAATGGAGTTTAAAAAGGTTGAAACTGTGACTATGCCCCGAATGCTCAGTCATGCAAATTGTTTAAAAGTCTGCACCAATACTGACAACAAAATAAAGAATCACAATGCCTAAAATTAATGTCCATTTAAGAATTTTCTTTTTAATCTTGTGAACTATAATAAAATAAAATATAAAAAAATTAAAAAATTAAAAAAAAATAAAATAAATACATAATGAACTATAAAAAAATCATAATGGCAAGTCTACCTCAAATACCAAAGATATCCACCAAGATAAAGCTGCCCTTTGGCTGGCATTTAGTAACTTTATTATAAGCTGTTCTCTGTAGTAATCTTGAGAGATTATCATTGTTACAATCCATTTAAAGTGGCCTTTGTCCTCACCCAAAACAAAGCATGCTGTACATGCTGTTATAGTGCTTCTTAATTGCTTAGATGGATTAGTCACATTAAAGACACTGTCATCATTTTCAAATAGTGCCTCAAACTCCCCATCAATAACACAACTGGGTAATGATCATTAGGTGTTTCCATACATTGGTTTGGTCAGGGGGAGAGAGGCTCAAAGAGGTCTAAAGGAGGAAAGAAATGGTGAAAGCATCTGAATATTTCACCTAATTTCCACTTTTATACTGAATACCATTGAAACTACCATGGCTAATGCTATGGCATGAGGTTGGAAAATGCAGCCTTAACTACACTGGTCATTTGTTACATCCATATACACTATATGGCCAACAGTTTGTGATCCCCTGACCATCACACCAATATGTGCTTGTTGAGCATCCCATTCCAGATTTAGTTCCCCTTTACTGTTATAATAAGCTTCACTTATCTGGGAAGGCTTTCCACTAGTTTCTGCTCGTTCAGTCACAAGAGTATTATTGAGATCAGGCACTGATGGTGGGTTGAGGAGGACTGGGGTGCATTCGGCGTTCCAGTTCATCCCAAAAAAGTTCAGTGGCATTGCGGTCAGGGCTCGCTTGAGATCTTCCACTCTAACTTTGGCACACCATGTCTTCATTGAGCTTGCTTTGTGCTCAGAAGCACTGTCATGCTGTAACAGGTTTGGGTCCCTTAGTTATAGTGAAATTGTAATGTTACTGTGTATAAAGACATTCAATACAGTTATTTGCTTCCAACATTGTGGCAACAGTTTAGGGAAGACTATGTGTGTGTGATGGTCACGTATCCCCATTCGTCTGGCTATATAATGTATAACATGAGTCTATCAACAGAGTCTATCAACAATTATATAAATTCCTACTGCCCTATTCTCCTTTCCACAAAAAGCAATATATATGTCCTTATTGGAGGTAATGGTTATGAGGACATCATGGCGATAGAATCCCAAAAGAGACTAGAAAATTCCCTCTGTACCTGCAAGGTAAAGAGTTGCTGCATCATCCTGGCCTTTAAAGATTAATACTAGACTGGAGTCACTGCATGCGGAAATCTCAAATTGACAATGTATCCATTATTGTAAAATTCACCAACCCTTGGATTTTATTACACCTAAATATACACATTTTATTCATTCTCTATTTTGTGTAAGACATGTTTGTGTTTGAACTGTCAGGAGCACTATATATCCAGTCTGTTCAGTTTTGATTAAGGTAGCATTTATTGTTTCATTGTTTAGGCAGTTTATGTTATGAGAAATGTTTTTGCAGGTTTGGGAATTGTACTTTAGAATGAGTTTAGTGTTGAGGGGAACTATTGAGGAAAAAAACTGTAATCAGACTGTTATAGCTTGTAATACTAAATTGAGTGTTACCCAGTATGGGAAACAAGCCTGGTTAACCTTTGCATATTTTTGGGAGTCCTGAATACACGTACATTTTAACAGATCAACAGAGATTTTATCATGTTTTACCGATTAATTCATTAATTTCCTTTAAAGCTTGGTATATATTTTGCGATGACCAACTCTTTACTTTTTTTTTTGCATTGCAACACAAATAAATAAAGTAAAGGCAAAAGAATGATGGTTAAAAAACATTTTGCTCAGTGTACCATTTTATGTATATACACACACATTACATTTTATAGGAATAGGAACGTGGTTATGTTTATTTACAAGTTGTATGATCCACTGCATGCACACACATTACTATTTATGGATTTTGAAAGATTTCCTCCAGGGAAACATCCTTCATGTGATTTTACCCTTCATTTAGCTAACCTTCAATTCACTGAGCCACTGATCTGATATATGACAGTCATCATCCTGCATGAGTGACAGCATTAAATCAGACAATCTCAGAAAATATGCGCTGCGTGTGACGAGTAATAGGTAGGTGCTCTTGCTGTTAGGTCACATCAAGCCATGTTTATGGTTTGAAGGGAACGTGGTAGCCAATGTCTTATAGAAGGTGGGGGTCTGTATTTGGCTTTGTAGGCAAGCATCGGATATGATTAGCTATAGGAAGCCAGTGGAAGCAATGCAGGAATGGGTTAATGCAGGAGAACTTGGAGAGATTGAAAAGTGCAGCTGGCTTCTGGATCAGTTACAGGGGTTTGATAGCACACAGGGGAAAACCTGCCGGAGGTGAGCTGCAGTACTACAATCTTGAAATGACAAACAGCCTGAGTGGCCTCCATGGAGAGAAATGGTTGAATCCTCTATAAGTCAGGTTAGCAGTAAGAGCAGTAGGGGAAACAATAGGTGGTTGTTGAGAGGTAGACCAAGGTTTATGCACTGTGAGATGGTTCTCCAGGGAGATAACATATGAAATCATCTCCAGGGATAAAAAGCAGCTATATATAGTCATTATACTTTTACTTTACCACCTCTCATGAATCCTAGAGTCACTCCTAGCATTTCTAGGGGTGGATGGTTTCCTAAATATACATCCTCCATCATGTCTATTTTTAAATCTATTACCTAGCAAAAAATGCAATCTCTATCTAGCTTATTATTCTAGCTAGTACAGCTTCCCAATGAAGTAATGTTGGCTTCCACGCACTATACTGCAGTTTTTGTCGCTTGCTTAAGCACATTTTACAAAAATGCAAGCACCACATTAATGTATACTGCACAGCAGTTTCATTTGCAAAAGGCCTAAACTCACCCAAAAGGTTTAAACAAAGTATTACTGTTACCAAAATATAACCTCCCTTCATTTTCAGCTTAAACCAAAAAAGTCAAAAGGCTAAATAACTGTTTCATAATGCTAAAGTTCACGTAGATAATGTTTCATTATTTCATTGGTTAGTGAAACTGAGCCTGGATAGCTAGATAGACATAAAATAAAAAAAATTAAAAACCCAAACAACAACAAATATCTTCTGGTCAATATCCACTCTTCAAGTGTCTAATTTTGGTGAATTTGTGCCCACTTGTAGCCTCAGTTTCCTGTTCTTGGCTCCCAGCAGTTCCTGTAGAATTCCTGTCAGTTTGAACTAGTCTGGAGATTCTCCTCTGAGCTCTCTCAACAACAAGGCATTTCTGCCAGCTCACTGGATGTTTTTGTGGGGTTTTTTCACACCATTCTGTGCAAACTCTACAGACGGCTATGTGTGAAAATCCCTGTAGAAGTTTCTGAAATGCTCAAACCAGCCCATCTGGCACCATCAACCAAACCACATTTGTTACAAGTCACCAGGATCACATTTACTCCATTCTGATGTTTCTTGTCAATATAAGACGAAGCTCTTGACCTGTATCTTATTGCCTTGTATGCATTGCACTGCTGGCGCATGATTAGCTGACTGGATATTTGCACGAATGAACAAGTGTACAGGTCTTCCTCACTACAAATACATAGTGAGTGTATGTATATATACATAAATGTATAGAAATAGAAAAGCAATGAAATCCTTTTGGGTCACCAGTGCTTAATGAGTCACATGGTCAACAGAAGACAACTGAATTTATAGATTTGGATTCTGCGTGAAAGCAAATAAAAATGCTGATAGTGTACTTCTCACTAAGTTATGAGTATAATCATTGTCATTTTATGATTGTGCCAAAGCAGTTGTGAAGAACTGGAATACTATAATGGAAGAAACATAAAAATTGAGATCAGCAAAAGCAAGAGACTAAACAGTGTATAATGCAATTTGTTCTCTCTCTGTAGTCACCTGGATGCCATTTTTCTATCTGAATTGACTACATGTTTTTTTTTTAGGTTGACAGCAAATGTTTTCTGTTAGATTTGACTATACAGAAGGTGTTGATCAGCTTGCTTCTCTCTCACATATTTTGTCAGATCTTATACCTATTTTCTAGCCCGTTTTTTCTTTTCAGGAAAAAGATTTTTTAAAAAACCACTGGTCACTTTAATCGGAACACCAGTTTCTCTGCTCATTCATGCAATTATCCAATCAGCGAGTCATGTGGGCTCAGCATAATCCATAAAATCATGCATATTCAGGTCAAGAGCTTCAGTTAATCTTCATATCAAACATAAGAATGGAGGCAAAATGTGATTTCAGTGAATCAGAACTGTGGCATGGTTGCAGGTCCCAGGTGAGCTGGTTTAAGTATTTCAGAAACTGCTGGTCTCCTGGGAATTTTCACACACAACATTCTCTATGTTTTACATCGAATGGTGCAACAAGAAAAAAGGCTCCTTGGGATGAAACACCTTGTTCATGAGAGAAGTCAGAGGAGAATGGCCAGACTGGTTTGATCTTACAGGAAGGCTAAGATAAGTCAAATATGTACCCTCTCTTTACAATGGTAAGCAGAAATGCATCTCAGAGTGCACAACCTGTCAATTAGCAGAAGACCACATCAGGTTCCACTCCTGTCATCCAAGGAATGAGGCACAGAAAAAGATCAGGTGACATTTTCACAATCTTCAACTGTCCAGTTTCTCAAACCAGCTTGTCTGGCTATGCCACCATCAAATTCACTGAGATTAAAATTTTTCCTCATTCCGATGTTGGATGTGAATGTTAACTGAAGCTATTGACCTGATTTTATTCATTGCATTGCTGCCACATGATTGGTGTGTGTATACAACTGGTGCTAAGATTAAACTATTTTAAAATGAACAAGGGGACATCTAAGAGGAGTAGCTCCTAAATTGGAATTAAATGTATACAAGGGTGGGCAAAAGTAGGTTTTGTACAGTGCAGTGCAGTACAGTGGTGAGTACGTGAAACACAGAATTTATTCTTGTATTATTATTATTTATTTATTTATTTATTATTGTATTATTTATTTGTATTGTCTTCTTATTGTTGTTGTTGTTATTATTATTGTAATAATCATAACCTGCATATCTTTTTCCATAAAAATAACTGTAAACCTACTCTTGCCCACCCCTGTGTAAAGGAAAATGAAAATGTTTGTTGTCTTATATAACACCATATATTTGTGTTTCAAATAATATTTAAATATTGCACCAGATTCAAATGAGACAAATGATTTTGTTAGAATAAATGAGCTCTCAAATAGAAAAGGAACAACAGTAGCTCTGGTGGTTCAGTGGGCTAGGTGCAAAGTAAGATAAGGAGACAGAATGGGTGTGGTCCGATCTTTTATAGGCATCCAAGCAATTGCCAGCAACCAGGAAGTGTCAGGAAACCCCATCTGTTTTCACCCAATCAATGCAAACATAATAAATGTTAGAAAGCCCAGTCATGATGTAGCAGCAGCTGAGAAATTCTTTCCATGCTTCTAGTTGAGAGACAATGAAATCCCATGACTTAAGATTATACTGTATACAACCATTTTACATCCAGATATTCAGTCATTGTTTATGTGTCTTTACATTATTGAAAGAGAAACAGTGTTGGTTACAGTAGTACATGATCTACTACTGGCCCATTGCATGTTTTAGTTAATCTCTTTTTATACCATAGATCAATATTCTTCTAGATGGGCTAGAAACTTTTATTGGAGTTAAAATTGGAGAAATGACTCTTTCTTGGTTTATATGTTACAGATTGATATCGATTTGTAAATGTCAATAGTGACTTCTCTGTGAATACAAAAGCAATATTTGGTGTTCCACAAGCTTCTGGCATAGGCCCACTGCTTTTTAGCCTGTACTACATGCTATATCTGGGAAGAATTGTTCGTAAACATGTTAGTCAATTTTTGACCACAGTCTCATTTGAAGATAATATAGATCATACTAGGAGAGCCTTTTTCAACTTAGAAAAGAAGAAAAAAACAAACAAACAAACAAACAAATAAAAAAAGCAATTTGACTTGCATGCTTTTATTATTGCACCACGGTCCTGGAGAAAAGTTGTCTGTACTGTATCATCTGTATATAGTTGAAATGACAATAAAGACCACTTGACTTGACTTGACTATTGCCTGTAATACTTCAATATACTTGAAAGGGGCTTATTATTAGAAACATGACTAAGCTAAGAAATAAAACTAGTTCATGCTTTAGTACCCTCTAGGTTGGACTCATGCCTTGTTGTCTACACTATGTTGGCTCCCAGTAAAATAATAATAATAATAATAATTTATTAATGACCTATGAAGCACTGACCCACAGTACCTGACTGAACTTTTGGTCTATTATGATATTCTAACCCTGCTTTGCTCAGAAGGTATCTAGAATGATGAAAGGGACCAAACTATAGAAAAGCCTTCCAATTAGTGTTCAGGACTCAGACACGGTCTCAGTCGTTAAATCTAGGTTTTGATTAGTTAGGCATTTTGTTAAATAGCTTTTCTCTTAGGTAAAGATGCAGAACATGTAATTCATGGCTATAGGGAGTTTTAGTAAACTGGGATTTTTTTTTTTACATTGTCCAATGTCTATTGTTGGAAGTGTTGTGCAAATAAATTTGAATCGAATGAAATAAAACTGGAAAAGCACACAATAGATACACTTTCAGGATTTATTTTGAATGGTGCACAATCGGCCAGCATGATTCAGTAAGTCTATACATTTTATGCATTCATTTTATCACCTGTTTTTCTTTCTATAGAGTAAAGGGTGTATTAGTAGTAGTGCCATCAACGGGTTAAATTTGGATTTAGAAGGTGGTAAAATCCTACTTCATTCATGGAGGCCAATGATGTTAAAACATCCCTGTCCAATCTATTTGGGTTAATTAAATGTTTCATTGTTAAGGGGAAAAAAAATCCACTCTGAATGACTTGCATATTAATCTTTATAATTACAATGTAATCTTCAGTTCCATCCAAGATTTATTTTTTTAATTAAATTCTGTTGTAACATTTTAAAGTTTAAACGTCTTTCCCTGACACAATGCTGTTTGACAACTTGTTGAAAGTGGTTCTGAGTCATATTTAACCCCTTGCTGTATCTCACCCAAAGAAAGCAGTGCAGCAGTACTTTAGTCCTTTAGTCTGTCCATCCCACCTGTATACATTCATTCATCATCAGTAAACACTTAATTGCCATCCCATACAGGGTGTATTCCTACAATGTGCCAGGGTTCCAGGGATAAGCTCTGGATCTACCACCTCTCTGACCAGGATAAAGGTTAAAGAAGATGAAAAAAAAAATACATAAATGAAATTACAATTAAATTATTAATTCTTTCATATTCAGTACTTTTTATACTTTTTATCCAGGTCATTGTTGGGATGGAACCACTGCTTATCCCTGAAACACTGGGCCGAGACTCCAAAAATAGTCTGGAGTATTTTGAAAAATTGTATTATTCAGTGAATCAGATTTAAGAAAACATATTATATATAGCTTACATAAAAATATTTTTTGTTTTTTTAAAAATATTTAAAGTTTCTCATCAAAATGTGATTTAATTGCTTTTTAACTGAATTTAAACAAGTTTGTAATTACTTTTTTACATTATGTTGATTGAATGCGATACAACACCAGTGACCCAGGTTCGATCCTCAGCTTGGGCGAGCATGCAGGCTTCGATTTTATTCAGGACTTTGAAATTACATGATCAAATCATATTAGATTTATGAAAATCTAATTGTGTAAAATTGTGTTAATGTAACTCAATTCAATGACATGAAGCCAATATATGCATTTAAATTAAGTAAATTCAGTGAGCTTATTTTCCCAGTGTAAGCCACTGCCTCTGCTGTTGTAAACAAGGTTACATCGCTGTCATGCCTCACATTTTCATAACTTTTCATACACAACAGCTATCAAACACATAAAAGAAGGTGGCTTTGGTGACCAGAACCAAACAAAACACTGTCTAATTTTAGCTAAGCGGTGATGCATACTGCTATGCTAATTAGATTTTTTTTGGTTCGGCGCCTTGCCTTTTCTCACAGGCACTGTCTCTTTCAGCTTATAAGAACATCATGATAAATCCTAACATTGAATGGGAATATCACGGGGTTATGGTCTTAGAATTGTCCTCTCTCTCGCTCTC
>JAQMYM010005661.1:0-10009 GCA_030014255.1 Parauchenoglanis ngamensis | reverse complement strand
GGCCTCTCTCATCTTTTTAAGTGGGAGAACTTGCACAATTGGTGGCTGACTAAATACTTTTTTGCCCCACTGTATGATGGTATGCTTTGGATCAGGAGCCCTTCCTTTATTTCTCCATACTCTTCTCTTCCCATCATTCAAGGTACAAGTACAAGGTAATCTTGGTTAATCTCAGAACTGGGCAGGCTTTCTTGCAAAGTCTAATCTGTTCTAAATTCTGTTCTTGAGTGTTACCAGCAGTTTGTATCTTGAGGTAAATGTTCTGTATTTACATTCATACAGGTGTCTCTTGATTGTAGATTTGGCAATCATAGGCCTATCTCTTCGAGAGTGTTCTTGACTTGGACAGAATTCTACCATCATCCACTTTAGTTGTCTCCCATGGTCTTCCAGGCCTTTTGGTGTTGCTCACCAGTGCATTTCTTCTTTTTGAGAATGTACCAAATGGATGATTTGACCACTCCTAAAGTTTTACTGTTTGTTTTTTCAGGCTAATGGCCTTCTTTACTTGCACTGACACCTCTTTGGACTGAATACTGAGAGTTCCCTTGAACAGCTACCAAATGCAAATTCAACACATGGAATCAACAATTACCCAAGGTGCCTTTCTCTGTGGAGTTTGCATGTTCTCCCCGTGCATGCGTGGGTTTCCTCCGGGGACAGGAGGAAAAAAACAGGCTAATCTAAAACATTAGGCAAAATTGTAAACAGGCAAGGTCTCAGGCAATCAGAAAACAATGTGAACAAAACAGGATCAAAACTAGGGAAAACAGGAAATCAAAAAGGGTCAAAATACCAAAACAGCAATCACAAAATACAGTGGCTTGGTAAGTTTGTGTAAGTGCACACTGAATGTTACTTCGCATTGAGTCTGTGCTGAGAGTATTTATACATTGTGTGAGTGTTATTGTGAACAAGTGTGCATAATTGGGTGACTGTAAACATGACACTGAGCTTGGTGTCTGGGTGTTGTAGTCTGGGGCAGTCATGTTTGTAGGTTGTTTGTGTTTTGGGAATTAGAGCTCAGGGTGGATTCCGACACCTAAGTGACACATTTCAAATATATTGTGGTGGTGTATAGAGACAAATTTACAAAAATTGTGTACCTGTCCAAATGCATATCGACCTGACTTTATGTATATCCTTCTCAGCAGCTTGAACCAAGCTGGATATTTTCTTCTGAGAAAAATATTCTTTTCTTCTTATCAACAAGGCGTTTCCACCCACAGAACTGTCATAAACTCACTGTTTTTTCTCTGTTTTTTTTTTTTGCACCATTCTGTGTAAACTCTAGACACTGTTCTGTGAAATTCCTAGGAGATTAGCAGTTTATGAAATATTCAAACCAGCCCATCTGGTTCCAACATCCATGCCACGATCAAAGTCACTGAGATCACATTTTTCTTCATTCTGATATTTGATGTGAACTTTACTTGAAGTTCTTTCCCTGTATGTGGGCATATTAGAGGAGAAAGGTCACTGGCCCAGTGTTGGAAAAACCACAGTGGCCCATATGTGATTCGTGTGGCCATTTCTGTATGTGGGCTGCCCACAGAAAACCCATGCTGGGCCTATGAAGGTTAAAAAAAAAGGCTGTTGCCCCAATATTCACTAACCCACAGAGGTGGATTCATGGATTCATGTGGGCATGCCAGTTTGTGAATCTCATTTCACATTTGTGAATCACTTGCTGTTTATTTGTGGATCTTGCTTTATCTTTGTGGAGCTCATGGTATTTATGTATAAGTTATGCAACAATTATACCCACATAGCTAACCCACAGCGGCCCCACATGGGATTTGTATGAGCATACCAGTAGTGTGGGCTGCCCACAAACAACTACTTTGGGACATGTTTTGGGATTTGTATGGCTTAGCTTATAGATTACGATCCTTGGTCCTCGAGAACCCCCTGTCCTACAGATTTTAGTGTTTTCCTTGCTATAAATTGACCACTTCCACTCAGGACGGGATGTTAATTAACTGATTAATTGAATCGGGTGTTCTGGGAGTAGTCTAAACATGAACATATTCAGGGCAGGGAGTTCTCCAGGAACCTGAAGGGAAACTGTGAGTTAGCCCATGTCCACTTTGTCCTGCACATGTCCTGCTTGCAACTTTCCCATAAATAAAGGGCCAGTGTGGGCATGTTCGCTGGGTTTGCTGAATACATCTCTGAACATAAAATCTGTTTATATGTAAGTAAAAATTTAGTTTGTAGTACAAGAGTCCTCAATCTTATCTGCAAATAGTCAGTGTGACTGCAGGCTTTCATTACAGCCAAATTGTAGGCACACCAGATAGTTGATGTGATACTAAGGTGAAGTGCTTAAACAAGTGAAATGAGGTGTGGCTCCTGCTTGGTTGAAATGAAGCCACACTGGAATTTTGTGGTTAAAGATCCACTATTTAGTATTCAACCAACTGATTGCCTCTCCCTACCCTGCCCTTTCTCCATATAAGTACCTAAGGTGGTCGTCAGGTTGCCGTAGCATACTTCCAAGTACTTCCATTCACACTCCCTTGCTTTTTCCATGCTAAATAATAAATATGATCCTACATTCCTCAAAATTTGGGTTCTCAAATTTGTTAGCCAGCACCAGCAAACACTGATTCCTCTTCTTTCTTTTTCCTTGACATCCTTTCTTCTTCTTTGTGCAACAATGTGGAAGGCTCTGTGGAAGAGGTTTGTCTGTTCTGGGCTACTGTATCTGCACAACATGGCGGCTCCGTACAGGTGGACCCACTCCCTATGTAGATATAAACGGCTCATTCTAAGCTTATGTTAACACAACGATGCATAGTTACAGGTAATTATACACTAATGCAAACATACTGATGAATTTCATGAGTATTTTATGGAAAATATACTCAATTTCTGCTAATAGATTCCGTCAAAATGCTACATAGTGGACCTTTAAGATCGATGTAGTATGGCAGATAATTAACATGACATTTCAAAGTCAATCCGCAAGATGGCGCCAGGGTTTGTAGTTGTGGAAGAACTACATGATGAAAATGAAGTACGTACCCTGGAAAGGAAAGGCCTTTGGTTCTTTGGTGCAAAATCTCCCATTTAACAATAATTTAAAATGATTCAATTAGGAAATTCGAAAGGACAACTTCAACTGTTTATTCTCAAGAGAGCACACAGTGTGTTGGTACTGATGAGTTGCGTTGAAGATCCAGACAAAGACAGAGATCTGTACATTCACCTGTTTAAATCCTGGGCTAAAGGTGTGAAGAAGAGGAACAGAAAAGTGCGGATCTCTCTCTCTCACTCTCTCTCTCTTTCCTCCCATTCTTCCCGCAGTAATCTCTCTTTCTCTACACACACACACACACGCTCAGTGTGTTCACGCAGCCAGGAGAACCGCACGAGGCTTTGCTCTTCGCTCTTCGTTGCATTCCTCGTGAGACTGCAGTCATGGAATTTTACTTTCGTTGCTTTTAACATCAGAAAGTCAATTAAATTCCCGTCCAGCAATTAGAGGAGACGTGTCGCTGGTCTGGATGGAGATGTTTGAATCGTGGCAGACACTCGAAGCGTAAAGCGCTTCCCTTCCCAAGGCTCTCTTCCTCCTTTCTGACGCCGTGTTTGGAAATTACAATAATCAATAATGTTCACGTTCGCTACCTTCTGTTACATGCTTTCCCTCGTCCTCTGTGCTTCCCTCATCTTCTTCGCCATCTGGCATGTAAGTGCTTGCATCTGTCGTCACCTGTGTATGTTATTGTCAACCAGTAGCATCATTCCAGTCTGTGTTTAATAGATGACTATTATAAAAGTATAACACACTTTTTGACTCTCATGTAATAGGAAATATATAGCCTTCTATGCTCATTTTGTATTATTGTTAGTAGATGAGGATTCAGATTATATCTTGACTTTATGATAACTTAAGCTTAGCCTATCTGCTTGAACCCATTTATATTTCACTGTAGAATAAGATGATGCAGTGTGAGCCCTGTGAATGCAAATTTAATCAGTTTCAAGGATGAACAGAGTGCTTTAAGCCTTAATGAGGTGATCAGTGAGACACTGGGTCGGGAGTTTCTCAATTACCCACACACAGTAGGCTATAAAGCAGGTTTTTCCTTGGAGTTTATCTTATCACAGCTTGACTTCCTTTAATAATAATAATAATAATAATAATAATAATAATAACACTCAAAATACATAATTATTTAAGCTATTTTCCCCACACAATGCAGAACTGATTTGTCTCACCAGCTTGTTTGGGGTTTTCTCTGGTGTTGTTTTCTTTGCACAAAGCCTACGCATCATATTGCCATCTCCGTTATTTGGCTCAGCTTACTCACTCATTCATCCTGAGTTTGCTTTCTGGTGGCAACTAATGTAAAAGTGATTCAAGTATTAATGGGGATTATTGTTTTTTCTTGTCTTTGACGCCATGATTTGTAGGACAAGCACTGTGGAGTTTTTTTTTCATATTATTTACTGTTCTGCATGCTTATCATAAAATATCATCTTAAATCATTTAACAGACCATTACAGTCAATTCTCAATTACACACATTCTCATTCATAATGGATGTACAGTACAGCGGTGCACAGTGCAGTCTTTTGTCTGTCCTTTTAACCTATGATTAGATTTCATTATTATACTGCACCAAGACTAATAGTAAAAGTGAGATGTGGATATGGATGTACCAAGCTGATGCTGTACATTGGTACAAAAATGAAAGTCTATTAGAATCCTGTCTATCATGAGTTATTACATCATATTGAAGAAGTGAGTGAATTTAAATATCAAGGCAATGCTTAGTGTTAAAAGACAAATTAGTGTTAATGAGTAAGTGCCTTGTAACCACATTAGGACCAGTAAAACATCTCAATGATAGCTATAGTGCATTACATCTGTATGTGGTATCACAATATACACACAGTATCACCAAACCAAAAAAAACAAACAAATAAAAAAAAAAGAACAAAAACAGTAATGCTGCTGAGCTTGATACACCCATACGTCCTCTACCACCATACACCATCTTACTTCTTACATCCATCTTACTGCTGTAGCAGTGTCACTCCTGTGCAGAGATTAGTCAGCATGGGTCTTTTGGTAGTTTCTTTTCACCAGGGTTGTTGACACATTGTGTAGGGCAGTGGTAAGACGACAATCACACACCTACAGAGTAACTTATATGGTAGGTGTATCTGATAATGTATCTGATGTATCTGATGTGGCCAGTAAATGTAAGTGTGTGGAAGGGAAACTTATTAAAAAGTGTCAGTGTGTGTATATTACTTTGTGAAAAATCATGTAAATTAGCACACAATAGCTAATGCATTATGAGGGTTTATGAAAAGCTCTCCAGTTACTGTATGCTTATAATTTTTATTGTTTCTGAGGACAAACATGCAATATGAGGGACGTATTTTGCTGAGGCAGTAAATTTGAGGAGAGCAAGCAACCTGTATATCATGGCCTCAGGCTGTCATTCTATTTCATAGCAGATAAAACTGCACATCTGCACGTTATAATGTGTTCCCAAAGTAGCTTTGCTTTTCTTCTGGTACGTCTTCAATTTTTTTTATTAATTCTTTTTTAATCAACAACAACAACAACAACAACAACAATAATAATAATAATAATAAGCAACCCAAGACAAAGATACATTAATATAACTATACGAGACTTAAACAAGTGCAGAAAAGTGAGTTTGTATTGTTTGTAAGTAATTAAACAAAGATTTCATTTAGTTACTGACTATAGACCAGTAGCTGACACTTGTCAGGTGTTAAGTGGCATAAAGTTATAGTTTATAGACCTGTTATAGGTCTACTTTCCATTGGAACAATATGAAAAACTCATGTTGTAATAACTGTAAAGTCAGTGACCTAAAAAGTTGTTAACTGTTCAAAGCTGCAATCCTGTTAGCAGTGTTAGATTTGTAATTCAGATCTCTATATCTTTATTCTCTTATCTGTATCTAGTCTGCTGAAATGATCTGATCTGATCAACAATGATTATGTTTCCTAGATGGAAAATGAGTGTGACAAATTCACTGATTTAATATAAAAGTGAATTGTCTTATGACAGGTAGAACACAGGAAGGGGAAGTAGGGCATAGCAAAATCCCCCTGTAGTATATTAGAAGGCTGATAAAACCTGTGTTGGAAGAACCAATTAGTTAGGCATTCTGCGTGTGCCTTTTTTTAAACAGGTTTTTTAAAGCCTTACATTTACATATACAATGCTTGTATTGGCTACAACGCTCAAAATTCTCTATTTTGTAAAATAAACTCTGTTTTGCACATTTTGTGCTGTTTTTTTTCATGCCTTTCCTGCATTTTCCTGTTTTAATGTTTTGAAGTATTAATTAACAGTTTAATCAAATTATTAATTACAGTTTGCATGAACAGACTGAGGAAACTGTCCCAGTTCAAGCGTGTTTCAGTCTTTAACATTTAAAGAGAGCTGTTCATTTATTTATGTGCTAGTTGTGATTTCCACATCAGTGACCATTTACCTTTGAAATATGGATTTATATGCAATTATTATGGAATGGGCAATCATGAATAATGTAGGATATGGTCTGAATTTTAAGCAAAATATGCACAGAGGGAAGGCCTGTGTTATTCTGTATTTCATAGCAGAGGGGTGCACAGGTAAGCAAATGTATGGAGAATATTATGGAAAACTATATGAACCATAACAGCACATGAACATAACCATAACATTTTAATCATAATCCATGATTAAAAACCCTTGTTTTGTTATCTGGGTGGTTTTCTTTGTAAATAGTGGAGGTTATCCATGTGCTCATTCCTTGCCAAGCACAAATGTCAAAGCCATCAATCTCATGACTGTGGCTGTGATAACATGTGGGTAGTTTATGAAAATTACCCAAATGGCTATTCAGTACACTCATAATCTTCTGTTTTACTTCCTTCCTCTACATTTCCTTTGGAACTAGTAGAGTTCTAGGTCACAAATTCTGATAGCACACGCTGCCAAGCAATAACAGACAGCACTCACCAATAGTGCAGATTTATTGAGGATTGGAATCACTCGTGTAGAGATCCGTCCCCAGAGGTCAGATCTATAAGTCTGTGTCACAGTGATCCGTTGGAAAATACACATCTGTAGATCGGGCCAATTATGCATCATTGCCCTGAATAGCTGAACTGCCTCCTTGTAAATTTGCCAATTCCTTCACACAGGGCTGCTGTAAGACGTCTGCTATCTGTCATTATCTGCATCTCGTGAGATAGAAGGTGTGTGTTTGCCTACTTACAGAGCTGGTTAATGAAAAACACCACTGTGGTATTGTCAGCCTCAAGTTCAGCCCCCTGAAGATTTTGCAGCATTAAGCACTCAACTTTCAAATTTCAAAGACTTTGATATGATGGCAAAACATGAAGGCATCTGTCACTACAGTTTCCCTCTTTGCAGGGAGAACACCAAATAATGGCATGTCCTAAAAGAGAAACATGCACTGGACCAACGCCTCCGGGTGCATGCACGTGCCCTTGTCACTACTAGAAATACATGCCTTTGTGATTATGGCTGACAGACAATGAGCATTCACCAAAAGACTAAATACCACTACTGGAGTACTGGTATACCAGTCAGATAGAAAGTCAGCATACATGCAGTGAGCAGCCACTTGACAAAGCGTGACTGTTTGCAAAATTAAGCTGGCTCTGTCTTTCATCTAGAAAGCCTGCATGCTGCATGGCTTAAGTCTCATGCCACTAAACTGCACAATTGACTCAAGAGAATTGATTTAAGTGACTTTTTCTGTGATTGACTTTTTATTCCTACCCTCGGGAAACTCCAACTCTGACCAGCTGCCAAAATACAGGCCCTACTGATCCAACTGATCCAGTTAGGAGACCATCTTTCTGTCTGTGTTTTAGTGGCTGAAAGCTGGTCAGAGCAGCTGTATTTTTCTTCAGGATAGGTTACTCCACATATCAAGTACTTTGTCTGCCTCATCACTTCCTGTTAGGACTGTCCACACAACAGTCAAATGTCCAGATATGGGAATGCATACAGGTCCTGGCAATGCAGAGGTTTTAAGGTAACTCAAAGTAACTTTGGATTTCTTGCCTTGACACTGAGCTCAAATTTCACTTGAATTGTGAAATTTGACCCAGTTTTAAGCTAACCCTTTCAAAGCACAACCAATAAGATGTGTTCTCTTCTCTTTCCCAGCACCAAAACCTACTCGTTTATGTTCCAGTTCCCAAAAATCCATAAAGGTATATACTTTTATTTAGGTGGCTTATTCTTGTTAGAGGGCTCAGCAGGCATATCTGCTGTTTGCTCGACTCCCTGCTGTGACCACGCATTGTCAGAGGAAAGTAGTGTCAGCAGTATTCTCATAGCCTGCAAGCTTCGCACGTCTCTATCAGTGTTGTGCTGCAGTTAGGGCAAAGCGCTGTAAGTACTCGTCAAGAAACCCTGGGCCCAAAAATACTGGGTATTCATCATATCTGTCATCTAACTCCATCTGGGCTGAGCAGCAAACAGCTGTCCATCCTGAAATACAAGCGCTTGGGAAGTCGAAAATAGTTCAGGAAGTTCAGGAGACTTAACTGATGATCTGCCTCTGCAGCTCCAACACTGCGACAGGCCAGCAAATACAGTAGGCCACATGTCTAATAACAACACAGTCATATGTGGCACGGATGGGGATGAATCAAACACTTGAAATACCATCAACCCAGGCACATATCACACACACACTGATGTTTTATTAAAGTAAATAGACTTGCTTCTTTTATTGCATAAAAACCCAGGAGCCTTCATCATGTTGTCTGAAAAGTGCCGTCATGTTGAATATGTTGTTTTCTTTACTGACATACAAACGTTTTTCAAATACAAATAATTTTTTTGGAAAAGTAATGTTGGGAATTCTAAATGTTTTTGTACTGACTCAATAATTCATAAAATAATTTATAAAATAAATATCTATAACAAAATGTTCTTGTTCTTCTCTCTGTTTTTAGATAACAGCCTTTGATGAGCTCCATGCGGACTTCATAGTCCCAATTGATCAGGGCAATCCATTCCACGCAGTAAGCAGTATTTTATAGAATTAATGATGGTGTTATTGCTTGTCCTGGCCTCCTCCTCCTCCGTATAAATGAAGTGTGTGTGTGTGTGTGTGTGTGTGTGTGTGTGTGTGTGTGTGTGTGTTGTATGTGTTATAAGGTTACATGGCAGTAGACTGTAATAATAAAATAGTATTTTCACAGTATTGGGGAAGTTACGGTACCTTGTAATTTTACATGCTACCAAATTTAATACCAAACTACCTTTTTGAAAAAGTAGCTAGCTACACTACAAGCTACTAAGAAAAAGTAGCAAACTGCATCAAAAACTACTTTGTCAAATAAAAATAAAATTGAGTGTTTGATTTTACTGTGTAGTTAGTTCAATGCACAGAATAAAAATGTACATTCTATAACAAAGAGATTATCCAGCCATCCATTCTGTATACCGCTTATCCATCAGGATCGTGAGGAAGCTTGAGCCAATCCCAGCTGACTTCAGGTGAGAGGCGGGGTTACACCCTGAGGAGGTCTAACACAGGGCTAACACAGAGATGAACAACCATTCACACTCACTTTCACACCTAAGGGCAATTTAGAGTAGCCAGTTGACCTAATCTACATGTCTTTGGGAGGAAACCCATACAGGCACGGGGAGAACATACAAATTCCTCTCAGAAAGGCTCCATTTTGGCAGCAGGTTCAAACCCAGAACCTTCTTCCTGTGAGGTGACTTCATCACTGTGTTGCTCAACGAGATTTTTCTATTTGTAAGCCACTATCATGAGCTTAACATCATTAACTTAACTTAACTCTAAAATAATAATAATAATAATAATAATAATAATAGTAATAATAAAAGTTATAATAGTAATAGTATACTAGTATACTATAAAATAGTAATAAAATACAAACCGGATTCCAAAAAAGTTGGGACACTAAACAAATTGTGAATAAAAACTGAATGCAATGATGTGGAG
>JAQMYM010005660.1:0-10014 GCA_030014255.1 Parauchenoglanis ngamensis | reverse complement strand
CCCACCGCCTTCTTCTCCGCCATCGCGCTCGCCGCCACCATCATCTTCTGGCTATGACCAATGAGTCCTGACCCTAGTCGCGCGGAGGTAGCGCGACGGCACGGGCGGCCTGATCGAGATCGATGACGGCGTCGGCGGCATCGAGCACGGTCCGAATATCGTGATAAAGTTTGCTCAGGGCATCGCGGTTCGCGGCCGGCTCCCGGTAGCTCGGCGGCTCAAACAGCCTTCCCGCGCCGGCCCTCGGCAGCGCAATCAATAGCCGGTTGTCCTGCGCCAGCGCCAGCGGCCTGCCGAAGCCCAAAAGCGAGTTCAGGGCGAGGAAACGCTCCATGAACGCCGGGGTGAGCAGCGCGCGCGACGCGATCTGATCCGTCCCATAGACTTCATAGACCTGCTCGAAGCGAGGGTCTTCGATACGGACACGCTCACGTCCATGCGCGCCCATCCGCGCACGGAAATTGCCGAGCCAGCCGTCGTCCGCGACCACCGCCGTCGTTCCCTTCAGGGGGCGAGGAAGATCGATCCGGGTCAACAACCCGTCGAAAATGGTCTGTCGGCTCTCGCCGGCTTCCTTCGTCAGCCGCAGGTCCACGATGCTGAGCGAAAGACCTCGATAGGTGCCGAACAACTCGTCCTCGGCGACCACACGATCATAATCGCGGAAGATATATTGCTCTTGCAGCACCCCCATGTCGGGCATGACCGCTGGTCGATAGGACAGAGCGCCGAACTGGGCGGCAAGCTGCGGCAACACCCGCTCTTTATAGAGACGCCGATAGCGTTCGCCGAGCTTGTACGACGCCCAGATATGGCCGCCGAACCCGCCCGCGCCCACGAAAAGAAAAAGATCGAAGATACCGCTCGGATCCTTGCCGAACTGGGTGAAGATCCAGAACAACAACCCTGCCCCTGCACCGAGCGGAATACGCGATACTTCTCGCGCCTTGATCTGGCGCACCATGTCGACGCGCGTCGCTTCCAGCGCGGCCAGGACAGGCGCGAGGGAGCCCTCGATCTGCGCCATATTGGCGGGCTCGGCAGGCGGCGCGGCCTTGGGCGTGACGATCGCCATGGCCATCCACGCCCCGACGCCGGCGACGAGCAGCGCGGCGAACAGGCCCAGGAAAACGCCGCTCAACAGCCCGCTCAATCCCGGCGCGCGGCGCAGGCTGGCAACGAGAACGAGGAGGAACGTCGCAACCGCGGCGACCCCGAAACCCGCCAGCAGCAGTGCTGCCTTGCTCCGTCGGCCATCCGCAGCGGACGTCTCGCTCATGGCGTGGTCAGGTACGGGGCGGCATCGACCGGCGCGCGCGCCGCTTCGGGCGCTTCGAAGAACGGCGGCGGGGAGGAGGCGCCTGCCAGCGCCGCCAGTAGCGGGCCGGGAAATATCTGTATCGCGTTTTTCAGGTCGCCCACCGCCGAATTGTAGAAACGCCGCGCCGCCGCGATATTGGTCTCGACTTCCTGATAGCCGCGCTGCGCCTCGATCATCGGGCCATCTGATTTCAACGCCGGGTAATTTTCAGCGACCGCGAACAGCCGGCCGAGGCCCGCCTCCAGCTGGCCTTCCGCAGCGAACTTGCCGGCGATCCCAGCCGGGTCCTGCCCGCCCGGCAGAGCGGCGGCCTTGGCGCGCAACGCCGTAACATCGTCGAGCAGGTCGCGTTCATGCTCCATGAAGCGGCGCGCTATCGTCAGCAGATTGGGGATCAGATCGTGCCGCTGATTAAGCTGCACATCGATGCCCGCCAGCGCTTCCGCAACGCGGTTGCGACGCGTGACGATCATCGCATACCAGAAATAGAGGCCGGCCAGAACAACCGCGAGCACTATCCAGCCTATGGTGTTCATTCTACCTGCCCCCCTGCGCCATCTTCCAGCCTGAGCCGCCATCGGCAATGGATCAATGGATGTTATAATAACGGGGCCCTTCGCCAAATCCTTTTCGTGTGATCGCGCCCAGTCCGTTATAGATCGCCTGAGCGCCCGGCCCATCGCCGTGTTACCCGCTGCTCCTGACGCAGGATCATCATGGAGGCCGGATGCTAGATCGAACCCGAGTGCGAAACGAGGATCGGGATTGGCAGCGCGTGCAGTCGCGATATCTCATGGCTATCCTGGCAGACTGCCTGACCGAGCGAAGGGGCGAGCATGGCGAAAGGGCGCAATAAGGCGATGCTGACTGTGATGCTGCTATCATTGGCGGGATTGACCACCGGGGCTGCGTTTTTTTGGGGATGGCAGGTCATCGCGATGCCGGCTTGTACGGCGTATGCGCAAACCCAAGGCCTGACGCCGATCGGCTATCGCCCCGTCAACCGCTTTGGAAGTCAGCCCCGCAGCAGAATCCATGACATAAATGGCAGTTGCCTGTTGATCGATCGAAATGGCCACCAGCAGGGTCACGACCTGACACCCGAGCTTCATGGTTGGAAACGATACGGGGCCGCCAGCCTGCGTTATGACCTGATCTTCTTCGTGGCGTTGGTCGGTTGGGGGCTGCTCATTGCGATGTGGCCCGGTGACAAATCCAAGCAAGAGCCGGCTGGGGACCGTGGATAGACAGGGCGCCTGGGTGTCGACAGCCGCTGAGCGGAACGTCCGGGAAGCATTGCGATATGCAAGAGGCTATCTTATCAGATTGCCAGATCTCATCGTATCCGTATCAGCAGTAAGTCGCCGCATATGGGAATGATAGTCAATCGAAGAGTATCTGAGGATATACTGATCTCAGATATATATGATTCCGCCCTGAATCCCGAATCATGGCAACGAGCGCTACGGATCTTGGGAGAAGCTACGGATTCCGTTTCGGCGGGGCTGGCCTTAAATCGACGTGGGTACGTTCAGGTCGAGGCTTCCTATAACGTAGATCCACATTACAACGATCTTTATCGCGACCATTATTCGGGAATTTGTCCGCTTACGCCTTTGGCGTTCCAGCAGGCGCCTGGCTTGCGCCGCGGCTGGAGCGTTACGCAGTCTGCCGATTACAAAGCGTCCGAATATTTCAACGATTGGGCACGTCCGCAGGGCTGGATGGAAATCGTTGGCGTCGATCTTGTACGAAACGCGACCAATGTGGGCGGCCTTGCTCTGTGGCGTTCGGCCGGTGCGCTCGAGCTAAGTCCGGAAGCGATGGATCTCCTGCGTCGCGTTACCCCGCATCTTCGTCGCGCCTTCTCTATTCGCACGGCGCTGGACCAGGCCGCGTGTGCCGAAGAGACCATGAAGCGCGCCGTGCAGGCAGCGGGCTTCGCGCTTGTTCTATTGGCCGCGGATGGCAAGGTCGCGTTCGCCAACGAACGAGCCGAGACGCTGCTGCGGCGGCAATCTGGACTGTACGGCGCCCATGGGAGAATAGACCTTTCTGGCGTTTCGCCTGCGGCATTGGCCGGAGGAGCTACTTTCAACATTTCGCGCGGCGCCGGCGAATCCCCGCTGGCGGTTCACATCCTCCCCTTGCGGAAAGGACAGGCTGATCGGATCGGTGTGGGCTCGCCAATCGCCGCAATGTTCATCCTCGACCCGTCCGCCGATTTCGAGGCCCGCGCGGCGGAATTTGGCCGACGCTTCAATCTGACGACGGCCGAGACTCGGCTGCTGGCCAGAGTTGCCCGCGGCGAAGGTTTGCTCGCGACCGCCCGAGGCCTCGGCGTTACCGAGCACACCGCGCGAACCCATCTCAACCGCATTTTCTCCAAAACCGATACGACCCGGCAAGCCGACCTTGTGCGGCAATTCCTGCAGACGACACTGCCAATCTGAAACGCATGGCGGAATGCCGGCGTCATTGGTTCCTTTGACGCGGATAGCCGAAAGGCCCGCTAGCGCTGGCTCCTTTCCAAGCAGGAGAGGAAAGATGATCGGCACGAAAATCTGGTCTCGGTGCGAGCTGCGCTGCCGGTATTCGCTTCTGGCGGCAGCGTCGTTGTTCTGGGGCATGTTGCCGACCACGGCCTACGCCCAGACAACGTGCGGATCGGGGACGGCGACGGGAACCGGGTCACTCGCCTGCGCGCCGGGGTCGGTCGCCAGCGGAGATTTCAGCACCAGCGCTGGCGAGGACAGCACGGCGAGCGGCTACATCAGTACCGCGATTGGAAACAATAGCGCTGCAACCGGGTCGCAAAGTGTCGCGACGGGTGGATTGAGCACGGCGAGCGGTGATTACAGCACCGCGACGGGAACCGCGAGCACGGCAAGCGGCTATGCCTCTACAGCGACGGGAAATCATAGCTCCGCAACCGGATCGCAAAGCGTCGCGACCGGCGCATTGAGCACGGCAAGCGGCGACCTTAGCACCGCAACGGGAGGCGCCAGCACGGCAAGCGGATACGCAGCTACGACGTCGGGAAACCATAGCGCCGCAACCGGGTCGTATAGTGTCGCGACGGGCGCATCTAGTGCGGCAAGCGGTGACTTCAGCATCGCCACGGGAACCTTGAGCACGGCAAGCGGCTACGGCGCCACCGCGACAGGAACGCAAAGCATCGCGGCCGGGTCGCTGAGCGTCGCGACTGGTGCCGCCAGCAACGCAAACGCCGACTACAGCACGGCCATCGGCGGATCGAGCAGTGCAACCGGAGTTTATGGCACCGCCAATGGTTTCCAGAGCAACGCGAACGGATATGCCGCAACCGCCAATGGTGCCGCGAGTAATGCCGCCGGTGACAGGAGCGTCGCGATCGGTGGTGCGAGCCAGGCCGTCGGCGCGGGTGGAACCAGCATAGGCTATGGTTCATATGCCGCGGGTCCGAATGATACGGCCATCGGCTATTCCTCGCTGGTGAACGCCGACGGATCGACCGCGCTCGGCGCCAACAGTCTTATCGGAGGGAACGCGGCGAATAGCGTCGTGGTCGGTGAATCCGCTCAGGCGGGCGCGGCGCGCACGACGGCGCTGGGCCAGAATGCCCAGGCGGTTGCGGATGGCAGCGTGGCCCTGGGGCAAGGTTCGGTGGCGAACCAGGTCAATACCGTCTCGGTTGGCGTCGCGGGCGGCGAGCGCCGCATCGTCAATGTCGGGGCGGGCACGGTTTCGGCGTCGTCCACCGACGCGGTGAACGGATCACAACTATATGCCGTCGGTCAGAATGCCGCGACGGCGCAGGCGACGGCGAATACCGCGCTCGTGCACGGCAATGCTCAGGGGCAGAGCGTTGCGTCCGCACTTGGCGGCGGCGCTTCATATAACAGCGCAACGGGCGTTATGTCGGCCCCGACCTATACGGTCGGCAATCAGAGCTATCATGATGTCGGATCAGCGATTGGTGCGATCAATGGTCAGTTCGACACCCTGAACAATCGCGTCAACGCCCTTGAGACAGCAACGGCTCATGGGTTCAGGCGCGCGGATGGCGGGGTCGCGGCGGCCATGGCGTTGAGCGGCACGATGATCGTGCCAGACAGCACCGTTTCTGTTTCATTCAACCTCGCCACCTATCGCGGGGAGCAAGGCTTCTCTGGCGCAGTCGCCATCCGCGCGGCTCCGAGAGTCTACCTTTCCGGTGCGGTCGCCGGTTCCACCGTCAAGGGCTCGACTGGAGGCAGGGTCGGCATGGCGTTCGGCTTTTAGGCGCGCAATCGAGCAGCTGCCCGATCCGAGGCGGGTCAAGGCGGCATATTTCAGAGGATGGAGGATTCGCGATGATCGTAAACGCCTCAGTGCTTGGCGGTGTCAGCACCTTGTTGTTGGCGGCCAGTCCGGCTCACGCATTGAATGTTTGCGGCTTGGCCAGCAACGCTGAGGCCGCCGCAGCCTTGGGTCAGCCAGTGGTTTCGTCGCGCGCCACGGGTCCCGAGCGTGACGACGATACGGGCGGACAGCTCAGCTATTGCACGTATCGCGCCTCCAAGGCCGGTCTTGTCCTGACGGTTGTCGAATTCGCATCCCCGGCGGCGGCGCGCAAAGTCGCGACCGCCGAGTTTGCCAAAAGCACCTCCGACAATGCCCAGATCACCATCGAAAGCGGCATTGGCGAGCGCACCTTCTGGGTGCAGTCCGCTCGCGGTGGCGGCTACATGTTTCTCAAGGGCTCGCGGGTGGTCCAGGTCAGCGCCGGTGGCGCCGGCCAAGCTCCCCAACGCAAGGCCGCCATGCGTGCGTTGGCAAGCGCAGTGGCCAGAAAACTCTGAGGTCTCCGCGCGGTCATCGAACGGTCCGGATCATTCCGCGCAGCGTACGATACCACGCTCACGGTGCAATCACTGGTTTCGGTGTGGAAGTGCACGTCAGTCCATCATCGTGATTGGGGCGGATGCGGTCGATCGCAGAAGAAGCTGTTCGGCTGCTTTCGTCCCATTTGACGCCGTTCAACGCCGATTGGACGCCCCTGAAAGCCGTCGTTTTGTGTTTGTAATCACCGAAGCACGCAGTAGGTTTCGGGCAGGTTCTGGTCCACGCGATGGAAAGTGGAGAAGGGCGCCATGATGACAAAGTCACACTTTTTCATTCCGTCCGTAATTTTTCTGTTCGCCGGCACTCCACTTTGTGCCGCGCAAACAATCGCCGAAGAGTGTCACGGGACAGAAACTGTGAAAATTGGAAGCGCCGAACCAAGGTCCGTTCCCTACAGCCTCAATTTCAAGGCCGATCTCGTAGCGAACACATACTGCTACGGCTCCTGCACCAAGGAGCAAACTTATTCGATCGCCGACGCAAAATCTTCTCCGATGAAGCTGGCTGATTTGGAACGAGGTGGGCAAAAGCGGCATCTGATCTTCGATCGCGTCTCCGGCAAGCTCACCGATTACCAAGTCTTCGACGCGGGACTGGGCACTGTAACGCGAAGCGCAACCGCGGTTTGCAAGCCCTCGAGGCTATAGCCACCATGGGCAGCTTCCTTGGGTCGCTGCCCCGGAAGCTGTCTCTCGCCTTCCCACCCGATCTCCGCCGCTTCGGCTGAATTTTCGGCTCTGAAAGCCGCCTGGCGGCTTCGTGCCCCAATTTCAGTCGTTCAGATCCTGCGCGACCGATCCCGAAACCTGCCGTTCGTTCATCCACCGATGCCCGCATTGCGAACGGCCGATCTTGGAGATTTTTCTGCCAGCCGGCCTTTCGAACGGTTGGGGTGAAGACGGTCGTCCTAGGCGTGCTTCAAGCCGTGCGCACTCGGTTCATGGTGCCACCGGTGCATCCAGCGGCAGACCTGCATGCTCGTAGCCGCGACGGAAATCGGCCATGTGGCGTTCCATCCATAGCCGTGCGGTGGCGAGGTCGCGCACCTTGAGTGCAGCGACGATCGCGCGGTGTGCCTCGAGGATGCGCCAGGGCGATCGCTCGCCCGTCTTCGGGTGGGTGAACAGCCGGTCGAGCGAGGGATAGAAGAGCAACGAGACCGGCTCACGCGACATCAGTAGCACGCGGTTGCCCGTCGCCTGGGCGATCAGTGCGTGGAACTCGACGTCGAGGGCCGAGATCGATTCGCCGCGTTCCAGCGCTTCGGTCATGGCCGCGGCGTTCGCCTCCAGTGCCTCGACCAGCGTATCGTCGATCCGCCCGTCGAGCAGATCCATCGCCAACAGCTCGAGCTGCATCGCCACTTCCCAGATCTCGCGGAACGAGACCTGTTGCATCACCAGCGCGCGCGAGCTTTGCGAAGCGAGCGCGTCATGCTTGGGCCGGGTGACGTGCAGCCGCCGCCCGGCATCGCGCTTGACCAGACCGCTTTGCTCGAGCGCGCGCATGCCCTCGCGCACCGTGTGGCGCGTCACTCCGAATTTCTCCGCCAGCTCGGTCTCGGTCGGCAGCGGCTGCCCGGGCGCCAGCTCGCCGCTGAGGATCGCTTCCTCCAGCGCCTGCTGCACTGCCTGATAGGCGCGCGCGATCGTGAGCTTGCCAAGTGCCATCAGAATCCCTTTGTCCAACAATCCAACATTTGATAACCGACAGCTCAACGCTGCCAATGGGAGGGGTGCTTTGCAAGTCGAGGTCGAACGGCGGGACAAGGTTGCGCTGCTGCGTTTCTCCAATCCGCCGGTGAATACCCAGTCGGTCGCGGGCGTTGGCGTGATCGCCGACGCATTCGCCGCGCTGGTCGCCGATCCAGCGGTGGCCGCGATCGTGGTGAGTGGCGGGCCGAGGATCTTCAGTGCCGGCGCGCAGATCACCGAGTTCGACGGCGACCCTTCGAAGATCGACGCCAATCGCGCGATGATCGAGGCGTTCGAGGCTTCGGCCAAGCCGGTGGTCGCGGCGATCAACGGCGTGTGCATGGGTGGTGGGCTCGAGCTGGCGCTCGCCTGCCATTACCGCGTCGCCGCGGAGACCGCGCGGATCGGGCTGACGGAAGTGACGCTCGGCGTACTGCCCGGGGGCGGGGGCACCCAGCGGCTGCCGCGGCTGATCGGTGCGAAGGCGGGACTCGAGTTGATGCTCGGAGGGCGCGTGCTGAACGGCATCCAGGCTCGGGCGGCGGGCGTGGTCGACGACGTGGTGGCGGGCAATGCCGAGGCGGCGGCGCTGGCACTGGCCGAGCTGGTGCCGACGGTGCGGCGGACGGGCGAGATGCCGGTGCCGGCCGATCTGGACGAAGCGCTCGCTGTTGCGAAACCCCGCGGGTTGGCACAGCGGCGGATCGTCGGGTGCGTCGCGGCGATCGCGACCCATGACTTCGCGCGCGGTCTCCGGGTCGAGGCCGACCTGTTCAGTGAACTGCTCGGCTCGGAGGAGTCGCGCGGGCTGCGCCATGCGTTCTTCGGGCGCCGCATCGCCGCGCGCGTGCCGGGCCTGGAGGGCGTGAAGCCCGCGAAGATCGGGCATGTCGCGGTGATCGGCGGCGGCCTGATGGGCACGGGCATAGCGCTGGCGCTGCTCAATTCAGGACTGGAAGTGACGCTGGTCGAGCCGCGCGCCGAGGCGCTCGACAAGGCGCGGGCGACGATCACCGGAACGATCCTGCGCGATGTCGAGAAGGGCCGGATCGAGGCCGACGTCGCGGATGCGCGTGTCGCCGCGCTGACCGGAGCCCGGGAGATCGTGGCTGCGGCGGAGGCAGACCTGCTGATCGAGGCGGTGTTCGAGGACATGGAGGTCAAGCGCCAGGTGTTCGAAGCGATGGAGCGGGTGGCGCGGCCGCATGCGATACTGGCGAGCAACACCTCGACACTCGATCTCGATGCGATCGCCGGCTTCACCGCTTCGCCCGAACGGGTAGTGGGGCTGCACTTCTTCTCGCCCGCCAATGTGATGAAGCTGCTCGAAGTGGTGCGCGGGGCCAGGACGGCTCCCGAGACGCTGGCCACGGCGATGGCGTTCGGCAGGGCGATCGGCAAGAGCCCGGTCGCGGTTGGCGTATGCGATGGCTTCGTCGGCAACCGGATGTTCGAAGAATATCTCCGCCAAGCGTGGTTCCTGCTGGAGGAGGGCGCCCTGCCGGCGCAACTGGATGGCGCGCTCAAGCGCTGGGGCATGGCGATGGGGCCGGTCGCGGTGATGGACCTGGCCGGACAGGATATCGGCTGGAGCATCCGCAAGCGGCGTGCGGCGGAGCAGCCGGATCGGCCTTATTCGCGCATTCCCGACCTTGTTTGCGAACTCGGGCGGTTCGGGCAGAAGACCGGGGCGGGTTTCTATCGCTATCCCGACGGACGCACCGCTGAGCCCGATCCCGAGATCGATGCGCTGATCCTCGCCGAGTCCGCGCGGCTAGGCATCGAGCGGCGGGAGATTTCCGACGCGGAGATCGTCGAGCGCTGCATCTATGCCTTGATCAACGAAGGCGCGAAGATCCTCGGCGAAGGCATTGCCCATCGCGCGGTGGACACCGATGTCGTCTATCTCGACGGCTACGGCTTCCCGGGCGAACGGGGCGGGCCGATGTACTTCGCCGACCGCGTCGGCCTCCCCAGCGTGCTGGAGCGTATCGAGCAATTCGCCTCCGGCCTTCAGGGCTGGGCCTGGATGCCAGCGCCGCTGCTCGTCGAGCTGGCGCGCTCGGGCCGCAATTTCGCGTCGCTCGACGCGGCAAATCACGGAAAGGAATGAGGGTGGGAATCGATCTCTTT
>JAQMYM010005659.1:0-10014 GCA_030014255.1 Parauchenoglanis ngamensis | reverse complement strand
GTCATGGATTTTTACACTGACTGAGTGAAAGAGCAAAGTCTTCCAGTAACCAATAACAAATAGAGTTAATCCAGCCACTCTGATATCTCTTATAGCATGAATCAACAGGCAGGATAAGTAATATACATAGGGAGTGGACCACAAATACTTATAGGCTTATATGAAAACTCCAGGACTATTCTGAAAAGACATATAACACTGGGTTGTGCTATGCAGAGGAATTCAGCACAGGAAGATGCCCCCTTTCAAGAGACCCATTGCAGATGAAGCGATTTAGCAAGAAGACCAACATCTCAATAAACAGGTTTATTGATTAACATGATTTATAAATGGTGTGAAGAGTGATGTGGTCCAGATTACATATAAGTATACCTGCAGTAACTGACACCTTTTCAAACTGCTTTTACATTTAAATGGCCAGTGCATGGAATGGCTCGTAAAATCCACCTTTCCTCACTTCTACCTTGTTTGAGCCCAGGTCAGGAAGGCATCAAATTACCTTTACCTGATAGGAACATAGCCTTTGTTGTCACTTGCAGTACTGTGTAAAAGTCATGGCCTGGGGTATATAGCCATATATAGAGAGGTGAATGCGCACAACAGCGAAGTGTTTTTATTTATTTATTTATTTTATTTTTTTTATAACAAAATTTTTTTTATATATATTTCTTTTATGAATTCTGCACTATTGAGTCAGTATATGATTTCCAAACATAACTTTTAAACTTCCAAACATAAACTTTTAATATATTTGAATATCAGTAAAGAAAGCAACATATTACATGAGACCACAAAAACAAAACCATAATAAAGACTCCTGGATTTTGGAAGCAACAAAAAAAAAGGGAAAGGATCAAGAGCAACTGTAAAAGTCTCCAGAAGATCTGTGGCAGATTCTCCAAGATGCTCAGTAAAACTTACCAGCTCATTTCCTTATAAAACTGTACACATTGTAGCTGGAAGTAGTAGTTTATTTAGTTGAGAAAGAAAAGCATTGTCACACCTTATATTGACTTTGTTATTTTATTACCATCCATTGTAGTTTTTTATTTCTATAAATAGAAACCACTCATGCTGTTTTGCAATTCAACAGCTGTAATGTAAGACTAAATAAGGAACTGGCTGTTTGAATAAGTACAGTGCTTTATTTACTTAAGAAACACAAAGTCTATAAAAGATAAAAATTTCATGTCCTCTAAAAATCCCATTCATCAGATGATACACTGGAAATTAGAGCACAGAATGTATTTAACACCTTTAAAACCATTTTATATGCGTCTCTAAAGATCTCCTAACTGCAACCTATGTCCACAAGGGGTATCGGGCACCTTTCTTCATTTTTTCTGGGATTGCTCAGCTCTTAAACCTTTCTGGCGTCAGTTAGCTAATGACATTTTAATCCTATTGGACAAAGACATCACCTTAACTCCTAACCTGTTTTTTCTAAGTGACTTCTCAGCTCTTGCACTTACACCTTTTCAGACAAGCCTTCTTCTTGCTGCTTTTACAGCAGCTAAGAAGTTGCTAGTTAGCTGCTGGAACCCCCCACACTTAATGTGTAGGTGCTTATGAGCTCTTAGTCTGCTTAGTATTATCTCTATGGAGCTGTCAACCGCTAGGATGCATGGGGCTATATCCCAAACACTGTTATTTAATTAATTAACCTTTTTTTAAATAACATTCCTGTATTCTGTACTTATTTCTGAGGGATGTACTTGTACCTGTCACAATATGTGGGGTTTTTGTATGTTTACCGCAGGATTTTTTTGGGAGGATACTGGGAGATAATTTTTGTGCCTTTGAACGTGTTCTCTTCTTTGCTCTTTCAAAATAAAAATAATTGTTAACAAAAAAAGCATTAAAAATATTATGTATTTGATGCCTGAAACATGTGAAAGCGGAGGAGAGTGAAGGCAAACTACGGTAGGTTGGAGTGCAGATTAGGAGTGATATGTAGATCCACCCCAAACCCGTGGGTAAGCCTAATAATAAATATCATGGGTTCGGGTGGGTCGTGTCAAAAAGTGACAAAACATAATTTTGACCGACTTATAAATAATTAGCAGAAATGTTCCGTGCAAACAGGTTTTTACAGTTTTTTTAATGGTTTACAGTTAATACTAAAAGCAGCACTAGCAACTAGTAAAACAATCTTTCTGTAAAATTACAGGAAAACACTGGCAGCAGTTTCTACCAGCAATATACAGTTTTTTACAGTATCGAGACTGTAAATATAATTACAGTAAATTTCTATATGTCTTATCACAGTAGTTAACTAAACTATTAAAATGATGCTCTGTGAAATTGCAGTGAAGTCTTTTTTTAAATCTATAGTTTTAATTGGTTTAGCCTCTAAAGCCTCTTAACCTCTTTGGCCTGCCTTTAATTAAGCATTCACTTAAAGTCCATTACGATCTTATGGTGAGCAGTTAAAAAGTTCCACAAATAATTATCTTTCCTTATTAAATTGCGTTTCTGTATCTTTGGTTTGGTCTGTGTCAATAATAGTGATTATATTGTAATTAAACAAAATAAACTGAGGTTTTTAAAAACATACACACTATTATTGTTGTTATATATTTCATTATTTGAAAACCTTTGCAAGTGATTTTCTCTTTCTCTGTCTCCTCACAGTGATTCAGCTCACAGCGGTCCACATAAAATTAACCAAAATTCAACAAAAAACAGCAAGTGAGAATGCAACACAGTTCACATATACATCACACAAACTGAAAGCATTTTTGAACACCCATTTTAGCATTTTTGTTTAAATGACCTTATTTTAAATCCAATATCTGAAACTGTATACAATACAATAAACAGAGAAGATTAAAATTGGCATAATATATTGTTTCTTTATTTTTGGTAGCATTTTGACTTATTATCTCAAAAAAGTTACTTATTATTGCGAAATCTTTTCAATAATAAAAAATTGTCTCAAAATCTTAACTTATTGTATCAAATTGCTCATTTAATAGCTCTTAATTTCCACAGATAATGAGCTGACATTGCAGATAATAACAATTTCATCTATCTTAGTCAAATCTAGTGCATAAGTCAAAGCTGTTTAGCAGGACAGCCTAATTAGCTTTGTAGATAGTAAACTACCTGTTACTATTAGAGCTAACATAAATAGCTGGTCAAATGATGTATCAAATGGTGAATTCACAGTTAGAGTACATAGCACTGGCGCTTACTGTCAAAGGCGCTGGTACACACTTCCCAGAATCCAATTTGTTGTTTTTGTTTTGAAAGCACATGTCCACTACCTGCTAGCTCTCTGTGCAGCAAAACCTCTGCATATTCACTGTTAGTAATCCCTTCAAAACCCATCTTGAAATTTTTCTTCATTCACATGTCATATGTGAAAGCCTTGAACAAAATATGCCTTATCTTTTCTTTCCTTCGTGACTGCCTGTGAGATGGCCAAGGCCGGTTCTGGTCCATTACATCCAGAATAACCATACAAAAAAGGAATGGATCGGTCAAAAGAATTTCTTTAAAATATCTTTAATTTCATGTTACAGTTTAAGATTTCACCTGATTATCTCGGATTGTTTATGGACTATTGATAACATCGAAAATGTCGACTCGATGTTCGGCACAGAGGATTCTGGGAAGGGTGAGCCGGCTAATATAAGCAAGCACATTCTGTTTATGCTATCCAACAAACAAATCTTCAATTAACTACAGTACACCCATTCCTTGTGTAAGTAGAAAGTAGAGCCAAGTGATCAATGTCTCTAGATGGGATCAAAGGTCAAAGTCAATAATTTTATAAAATAAATCAAAATTTGACATACTAGTGCAATACTGTTTAATGAGTCTTTTATTTTTGTTCTTGGCACACATATGAGTGACTCTTTGTCTGTCTCTTCACAGTGATTCAGTTGCCAGCAACCTACGCAATGTTGTACAAAATCCTGTAAACACAAAGTGAGAATACGACACAGTTCACAGAAACATCACACCAATTATTATTATATAGAAACCTTATTATATAGAAAATCCACCGAAGCTATAATTCATGTCATATACCCAATGATCAGACTGCAGAGGTAATAATACAAGGATTCTATACTACTGTAACGTATCACTGCTTTCTAATTGTGCATTTGTGGGTTTATGTTCCAGGGAAAAAGAGTTTATTGACAAACTGCTAGCGGATTACTCTACCAGCTGGAAAAAGCAGAACAACAACTTTAAAAATTATAGGTAACAAACAGACAGGTCACACAACACATGACCTCATAAGAGCAGCCCAGTCACCAGGTGTCTTTAAGCACTATAATAGTGAACCCTTTTGGGCTAGTATCTGATAAACAGGGGCGGAAAAGTACTGAGAAATTACACTTAAGTCAAGGCATAAATAATTTGTCGAAATCTTTCTCGATTAAAAGTGCTTTACTTTCAAAATGCTAATATTAAATGTACTCAAGTATTACTTAAGTAGTAATAGTAATAGTAATTTTTATTAGTTATGTAAAACTGTTATAAGCAACTAAGCTGTTTTGTCTTAAAACATCTTTCAATCTCTGTACATTTGCTGGTCATATGCATAATTTAACACTACATAGTTTGCTAATGAATTAAACAGAAGTAAAATATTGTGTAAATAACCAATGTTTACCATTAACTAACATTTAGCATGCTGCTTGAACAACTACAGTATGTTGGATACTGGAATTGATGCTAATCTAACCCATTAGCAAATAAAACAGGCTAATTTAATTAGCCAATTAGCAAAACTTTAAATCCTTTTTTGAGTTAGTTGGAATTTATGCCTTCTAGGGAAGCAAAGGAGACACCATGTTTAGATGAGTCTTTGTCTACTCCACTATACTAAAACTTGATAGTTCAGTGTCTTATCTATATTCAGATGCACACAAATTGCTATAGTGTTACCGAATGCTGTGGAGCCCACGTAATTGATGTATAGCATACAGTCCTTAGCAAAATGAGGAATGAAGAGACCTTTGAGATTATTTAATGAGTACTTTGAAGTTCAAAATAAAAACATATAGAGTAAAATGTATGTTTTTAGTCTTGGAAATGTAATTAAGAGTATTCTGTTTCAATAACACTCAAGATTAAATACAATTACTCAAGTATTTTACACCCTTGCTGATAAATGTGCATAATGTAAGATTCAGATTTCAGCAAGATAAAAAGTACAGCTACAAAAGTTTCTTTTTTTTTCTCCACCAGCTCATTGCTACGCAGCAGTTGCAATGCCATATCCAATGTAGTGGTTACACAGGACAACTCACCTTTGGGGACAAATATTACTTATGATGCAGAAAGGAGGATAATGGTGGTGAAACCAGATCTGTTTAGTCTATTTCCCAAGGTATGATGTCACAGAAATATGCACATATATGCGGAAACGTGTTAATACCAATGCTAATACTTTCTATACTGTGTGTATGGTGCATGTGTTTAGGAGAACCCTTTTAAAAAAGCACCATGGGAGTCTTGTTCTGTAGTAGGCAATGGAGGCATCTTAGCCAACAGCAGCTGTGGAAAACAAATCGATTCTGCTACATTTGTCATCAGGTCTGATTCTGATTTAGACAGGACAGCCAAATCCTGGAAAAAGAATTTGACTGATCCAAAACACACAATGACAACAAAGTACACATCAAATCTCTCCTAATGTTTCATTGTACTACTTCTGCCTTTTGATTCTCAGGTGTAATCTTCCACCACTGAACAATGGACATGAGAGAGACACAGGAAGCAAAACAAACCTTGTCACAGCCAACCCCACCATCCTCATTCGAAAGTGAGTCAAGTTAGGCATTGCAAAGTTGATAATTGGATTTAGGCAAGGTAGATGCTATATCCTGCACAATAAATTTTAAAACCAATAAACCCAGGTAATCTCTACTCATGAACAAGTACTTAATAAGAGTACCATAAGCATTCAGCCCCTTATTTCTCTCTCTCTGATGCAATGCAGGTACCGTTCACTAAATGAGCGCCGGCGGTCATTTGTGGAAGATGTTCAATTGTATGGGGATTCTCTGATCTTGCTGCCTGCCTTCTCATATAGGCAGAACACAGCTGTGTCCCTGCGTGCTCTCTACTCACTGGAGGACTTCAGTAACCATGGCCCACAGGCTGTCTTCTCTAACCCGCCGTACCTGACCAGCCTGGCAAAATTTTGGCGTGGCCAGGGAATTCGCTCCGCACGCCTGAGCACTGGTATCATGATGGCCAGCTTGGCACTGGAGCTCTGCAACAATGTCCATTTGTACGGTTTCTGGCCCTTTGAAACACACCCGTACACCTACCAGCAACTCACCAACCACTATTATGATAACCGACCAGCGAACAAAAGAGTCCATGCAATGCCAGCTGAGTTTAAATCCTTGCTGAATCTTCACAACAAGGGCGTTATACATCTGCAACTAGGGGAGTGCACAAATTAAACTATGTGGACTGCCAACTATTAGTATGTGCCTCAATTGTACCATAAACTATAAATTATATTATTTCTCAGGTTAACTCTCCCCTTTCTTTTATCTAATCTCATAGTAGAAACCTAATAATCCTTGATGCAGTTTGCAAGAATAAAACCATTTAATTAATTCTGGAGCAGGTACTTCTTGTTATAAAGGATCTGAAAAGATTAACAACTCAGGACTATATGGCTTTGTTTCTCAAAAGCATTGCACCAGTTTTGTTAGAGGAAGTACTACTTTTATGAACTGGTTAATGAAGATCTCTTCTAATGAGGACTCTTTCTGACGGGGAAACACTCTGGACATAATGAAGTATTATTTAATGAATACTGAAATCTTTTGGGCAATTTATTGTCTCTGCATTGCCAGTTAGCTCAAGTGCTTGAAAAGAAATCCTAGAACATTATTATACGGCATTAAGAAGTGTTTTCCTTGCTGAAGCTGTGTTCGAGCACTCAACTGCTATGTTAGTGAGTGAATTTCTCAGACTGAAGGAGTCCTGTGTATGCACTATGGTACAGAAAGAGGCAGTACTTTTCAGAGAAAGTATGTAGTGAATGTAATGATAAATATGAAATACAAGTTATTTTATGCCTCTTAATGCCTTAAATAGTCTTTTAAGCACTTTTTATGAGAGTTGTTTTGGGGCCCTGCATTTGTCATGAATGCACGTTTTTCAATATTACTACAAGAATGAATATAATGTCCTAGACTGTTGTACTAATATGTTTTAATTACTCTCAGAATTGCACACCTTTTAGGGTTGTTTTTTTTAAGCCTTTGATGAACATAATCTCACAAACTACATATGTGGGGCAGTGGTAGCTCAGTGGTTAAGACATTGGACTAGCGCTTGGAAGGTTGTGAGTTCAAATCCCAGCACTGCCAAGTTATCGCTAATGGGCCCTTGAGCAAAGCCCTTAGCCCTCAATTGCTCAGGTGTATAAATGAGATATGTGTAAGTCGCTCTGGATAAGGGTGTCTGCCAAATGACATAAATGTAAATATGTGCATAGCTTATTAATTCCTTGAAAAGATTTACTTTATTTTCCTTCTCTGTTTGAACCTAGTATAGTATAAAATAGCTTTATTCTTTCTGGTCTATGCCTATGAATTGTTTAGCACATTGGTACTTTCACACCTATTAGTCTGTTTGCTGAGTCTAAGTCAGAATGAAAATGATACTTTTGATTCCTTTGCCTTTTTTGGTTTAGGGTTATTTCAAATGTTTAACTGTCAGCTTGGGTCACACTGTAATTCCATCCCATTTGTTCAAGCTAAACACACACACACACGCACATGCATACTTCTACCTTTGTGAGGACACTCATTGACATAATGTATTCTCTAACCCCTTACACTTATCACAACTAAATGACAAACCCAACCCTTACCATAACCTAAACCTAATTCTAACCTGAACTCTAAAACCAAGTCTTAACCCTTCAACAACCCTTTGAAGTGAGGACCAGTCGAAATGTCCTCACTTCCCAAAACTGTCCTCACTCAAATGGTTAAATACATGTTTCAGTCCTCAATATGTATCAAGTGCACACACACACACACACACACACACACAGGTCTCTAACTTACTGGTCATTGAAGGCCTTCCTAATGAAAGGGGTCCACTTGTGAACAGTCCCCCATCAGAAAGAGCTCACTAAGGACGTTTTCCATTTCCAAGACCATTTAAGACACATCCACTGTCCTTGGTCACATTACAGTGCCCAGTCTCATGATGAACTCTATCAACTCAATCTTTTTGGCAGGACCTTTGCTGTGAAATTGGACAGAAACAGTATTACAAATAAGTCCTACAAAAGAACTCCTTTTTTCTGGGTTCAGTGTATTGAAAGAGGGCGATTATATGGGGCTATGTTAGAGTCCACATCTTTCAAGTATCAATTCTGGTATCACTGCCCAAGAAAAAAGAAGCTGGACAAATATCTTATTCATTCATTTATTCATTCATTCATCTTCAGTAACCACTTTACCCTGGTCAGGGTCATGGTGGATCCACAGTAAATCCCAGGACCACTGGGCATGAGGTGGGAAATGAGGTGGGAATACACCCTGGATGGGACAAAAGTCTATAGTAGGGCATAATGCACTCATACACAGAAAAAATAAGACAAATAATAAAATAAATAATTGCTCTTGCTGTTCCACTACTCTCAGAGGGGACTGTATATACAGTGGGTATAGAAAAGAATCACCCCCTTTGAAATATTACCAATTTGTTGCTTTTATTTGTAATTTCAGCCTCATTGCAGCCCCACTCACAGTTCTGTTCAAAAAAGGCCAGTGAAAGCTCACATGGAATACCACAGCAGAGGAAGCATTGACGAAGCTTAAAACAGCATTCACTTCAGCTCCCGTCCCAAGTCTAAGTAAAAATAAATATATATATAAAATAAATGAAAAATAAATAGTGAAAATAAATAGTAAAGGTGTGCAGTTACTAAAGTGATACATTTGTTTAAATCCACCTAGTGTGTCATTGACGTTGGCAATGATGGCAATCATTTGTGCAAATATTTGATGTTCAGTTGTTTGATTTTCAACGCTGTTGAAAAACATGCCAGTTTATTACATACACAGACAAACTAAAATAAAACGGATAGAAAAAGGTTTCAGACTGTCACATGAGCGTTGTTTAGTTGGACACATGCGCAGGGAGGAGGTGGCAGAGAAAAAACAAACACATGTATTAAACATAAAAAGAATAATCCAAACATCAAAAACAAGATTAAAACAAACAGAGCAACATAGGGAAGGCAAAAAGACAATATCCAAACAGAGAAAAACAGAGTCCAAAAAACCAGAATAGCGAACAGCAAAGACTTGGCAGTAGCAGACACTGAGGACTAGACTAATGCTTCTCAAAGACATAGTGAAATTGAGAGTCCTTTTAAATGTAGCGTGAGTGTGCATGAATGGGATGCAATGGCATCCAATTTGCAGTCACGTGATACAGGGCCCGGGCGTGTGTGTCAGCCATCTTGGCCACTGGAGGGGGCTCTGGGGTGGTTGCCTCATTCTCGGCCAATACAGGGGGCTCTAGAGTGCAAGCTGCATTCTCAGCCTACCATGAACACTCTGGTGTGCACTCGTCACTGCAGTCCTCCCACTCATCCTGCTGGGGCAGCTCCTCGGTGCACTCAGCCCCCCAAAAATCTTCTTGGGGTGGTTTCTTCCGGATGACCTGGAGCAGCTTAGGCATGTTCCCAAAGTCCTGAGCATTACTAGCGCTTGGGTGGTAGTCGACCCACTGGCGCGCTGGCCCTGTGAGCCAGCGGACCACGCACTTTACCCATATGTTGTCAGCAGGTTTAGGCTCTACAAAGTCTTCAAAAAAAAATGACAAAGGTAGTCTCAATCAGTATTGGTAATTAATGACTAAAATAACATCCATCCATCCATTATCTATACCGCTTTATCCGTCTGGGTCGCGGGGAAGCTGGCGCCAGTCCCAGCATCTTCGGGCGAGAGGCGAGGTACACCCTGGGCAGGTCGCCAGTCCACCACAGGGCCAACACAGACAAAC
>JAQMYM010005658.1:0-30461 GCA_030014255.1 Parauchenoglanis ngamensis | reverse complement strand
AGGCCGGGGCTAGTGTCATGAACGCACACGGTAACATGAATCAGCGCCTAGCTCTTCCCTGCTTCCGTGTTTATACCGGATATCCCGGAAGCGGAAGTAGGCGCGCTGGAGTTCGTCGCGGTGGTGGCCCGCGAAGTCGCGACAATTAGTTTATCAATCTTGTTTCTGCTATTGTCAAGCTTTAAGATCTCATTTTTGATTTCTGGTTTTGACTGTGTTTTGTTTCTGGTTTTCGGATTATTTGTCTTGCCAAGTTCTGTCCGTTTGCCTTGATTGTTTGTCCAACACCTGTCTACTGTTTTGATTCCTGCCTTTTGATTCAGTACCTCTGCCGTTTGTGTTTTAATAAACTCATAATCCTGCTTCATCCATTTTTGGTGAAGCATTCTATCAAGTGTGCACGGTGTGTCTGGATACCTGCAGAATGCTTTGCCAAAACATGGATGCAGCAGGATTATGGGAGGAAGACTTCATGTATGCCATGAAACTTTTTTCTACACCACTGGTGGATGCTTGTCCTAGCCCCTATGATGGTGTGGAATACATGCCCAGTGGGTTTCTGCTTCACTGCCATCTGTACTATGAGAGCCTGGTGGAGCCCAATTCTCACAAGAGTGTCTGGGTGAGGTGCATGGTCAGCTGGCTCACGGGGCTAGCACGCAAGTGAGCCAGGTACCTTCTAACAGTGGAGTACTCCTGCATCAGAGACCCTAAGAATTTTGGTGAGATGCTAAAGTGAAGCTACCAGGCCATTCATAAAGAGACCAATTCAGATCCATCCACAGTCCCAGTGGCCAAGAAGCCAGTTTGTAGCAACCACTCCAGAGCAACCTTCAGTGGACGAAAGGATGGGCAGTGTACCTGAGCCCCCTCCAGAGGCAAAAAGGGCTCTTGCATGCTCCTGGTTTCGAGTATTACGTCGTCGCTCCTCCTCCTGGCTTTGATGGCTTTGAAGCCGACTTTGTCCAAATCCATGTTTATGCCTGAGCCCATGACCACGCCTATGCCTCAGCCCATGACCATGCCTATGCCTGAACCCAAATCTATGCCTACCCCTGAGCTGGGAATCCAGCCTGAGCAAATCCCAAAGCCAGCTCAAGTCACAGAATCTGTTTCAGCGCAAGCCAAAGAACCTTTCCGAGTTCAAGCCACAGAGCCTGTTCCAGACCCACATTCCATTAATCTTCAAGCTTCAAAGCCTGTTCAAGCTTGAAAGCTGGCTCATGCCTCCCAGCCATTCACAGTTGCAGAGCCATAGTCTGCTCCATCTACAGTCTCAGAGCTAGAGCCTAATCCAGCAACAGTCACAGAGCAAGAGCTTGCACCAGCCACAGTTGCAGAGTCAGAACCAGTTCCAGTTCAAGTCACCAAGCCATTTCCAGTTTCACAGCCTGTTCCAGTCCCAACCACAAAGGCTGTTTCAGCCTCAGCCTCACAGTCTGTTCTGGCCCCAGCCACAAAATCTGTTCCAGCCATGGAGCCTGCTCCAGTTCCAGTGCCCACAGTATCAGAGCCCACTCCAATTCCATTGCCCACAGTCTTGAAGAACCCTTCAGTTTCTGTGTGCACAGTTTCAGATTTGGTTCATGCCTCAAAGCCCATTTCAGTTTCAGAGCCCGCTCCAGGCAGAAAGCCTGTTCCAGATTTCCAGCCAGTTCCAGTCTCCATGCCTTCTTTGGCTCCAGTTCAGGTTAGCATGCTTCTCCAGTTCAAACCACACAGCCTGCTACAGTTCAAGCTGCAGAGCCTGCTCCTGTTCCAGTCACAGTCACACAGTCTGTCCCGGTTCCAGTCTCGTCACTCGAGCATGCTTCTATGCTCGTATCAGTTTGTAATGGATCCTGTTCTAGTTTCTGTCATGGAACCTGTTCCAGTTTCTGTCACGGAGCCTGTTCCAGTTCCCTTGACGGAGCCCATTCCAGTTCCTGACTGCTTTCAAGCCAGTTCCATTGTTACAACCCAATAATTGTTTTATCAGCACCACGGCATGCAAATTTGACAATGAACTTAAGAACACTTTACCATGTCTAGTCCCAGTTGAAAGTCCGCTGTTGAGAATTTACATTCTTCCTCGCTTGATAGGAAGTTTGCTAACTAATGCTTATACCTGTTCAGCCACTGGATACCCAGATTATCGTCAAACATATGAACTTTTGAAGGAGAAGTATTGGTGGCCAGGCATAGTTCAGGACATTTGTAAACTCATGATGTCCTGTTCTATGAATGTCTAAGCTGGGGTTTCAGATATGTTTCCCTCTGGAAAACCAATGTTCATGCCAATGGCTGTGTCCATGCCCATGCTTGTGTCCATGCCTGTGACCACTCCTGGACCTGGTCCCATGCCCATGCATGTGTCCCTGCTCAAGTTCATGCCTGAACCCAAGTTCATGCTGGTGTCCACACCCTCATCTAGGCTAAAGCTAAATTGCCAAGCTTTAATATCTCATTTTTGATTTCTGGTTTTGACTGTGTTTTGTTTCTGATTTTCTGGTTATTTGCCTTGCCCAGTTCTGTCTGTTCACCTGATGGTTTGACCCATGCCTGTCTACTGTTTTGATTTATGCCTGTTGATTTGGTACCTCTTCCTTTGTGTGTTAATAAGCACATTTGCTTTTACTGCTGCCTCCTACCTGCACATGTGTCCAGCCACACCCTGCACACCTGATATTACTCTGGTGAAGTCTTCTATTGATTATTGACTTTACAGTACTTATATAATGTGCTATAATTCCTATGCCATTTACCCTATTTGGACGTAAATACGCTCATATTAACTCTTTTTACCAGAGGCCAAAAAAGGTATTTCTGCCTGTTTTGGGGTGCTTATGTTTAGCATTTATTTGTGATGTCACACTCTACAGTAGTGGTTAATGGCTCATATGAAAGTAGATACTCAGGGTTTTAAGAATTTGCATTTTTTCATAAGAATTAATTTTTATTTTACTTAGCCTACTATGTTTAAATGTTAAAATTTTATTGGGCAGTTCTATGCAGTGTTGTACTATCAAAAAAGCTTTAGTTGTGCTCTGTTTTTATCTATGTACCAAAGTTATTGTGGAGAAGTTTGAATTGTTTGCCCAGCAGGGGGATTTCCCCTCACCTGCTTACCAGCAGCTACACAGACTCATGATACTTTACACACAGAAACACAACAGTTTCCTGACTAATCTTCTAACAGATCTGCTACTATAAGATAAGTCCTCTGTTTGTACTAATTGAAAATATATTTCCATTCCACCGATGGAATAGAACACCATTAAACTGTGATAAACGTGTGAAGCTGAAAATCTGAACTGTGAGGTCATATTCATTATTTAATTTCACATTCAACATACTATGGTAGACAGCTTACATAACAATGCCATTATTTTATTATATATGCCAAATATTTACGGATCTGACTATATATTTCTAATATGCACAGTATATGGCCAAACGTTTGTGGACACTTGCTCATCACACCCACATGTGGGTCATCCCTAAGTTCTTGACACAATGTTGGAAACACAATTCAGAACCAGTCATATAGAATGCCTTTGTATGCTTTAGCATTACAATTCCCCTTCACTTGAAGTAAGGGGCCCAAACCTGTTCCAGCATGACAGTGTCCCTGTGCACAAAGCACTGTCCACGAAGACATTGCTTGCCAAGATCAGTGTGGAAGGTCTCAAGTGGCTTGTGAACACCTTGGGGTTGAACTGGAATGCCTCACTAGATGTTAATATCTGACCTCACTAATGCTCTTGTGGCTGAATAGGCAAATCCCCACAGCCACACTTGAAAATCTAGTGGAAAGCCTTCCCAGAAGAGTGGAAATTATTATAACAGAAACAGGTGACTAAATCTGGAATAGGATTTTTAAAAAGAACATCTGGGTGTGATTGTCAAGTGTCGACAAACTTTTGGCCACATAATGTATATATTCATGTATATGTAACTAAGGCATTAGGCACAAGCCTTGTGTTAAATGGGAACATGGAACAACATTCTTAAATTTATGGTACTAAGTCAGTCAGAGATTCACAGAATGGTATTTGGCTGAAATTTGCATATTGCCATGTTGAATATATGTTTGGGAATTTGAATTTAAGATACTATGAAATTTGCAATGATTTGGACTCTAATACATGTTTACTTCTTCAGCTCCGGCTCAATTCTTCCCTGGATTCCACCCTCCTGTGCCAATCGATGACAGACACACACAGGGACGTTATATCTATGAGCCCTCTCCAGTACCACCTCTCCATGTGTGAGTGACACACACAGATCAGCACTATAGAATCTAACAGAGTGCTCATTAACACTTTTCTATATATATATGATGCTTTGCACATGGGTTCTGCTAACTGTGGTAAACTAACGCCAGGATCAGACTATATGAATTCAGCCTGATTTAGACATGATTTTGCCTTGGCCTAGAAATTTCTAGCATCTGGCTTAAATATGAACATCAAGAATCACATCAAGTGTGACATAATCAAAGAACAGAAATGTGGCTATCCCTGATGACACACAAGGACATGAACAATGATTGGTCAGGATCAAACTCATAGTGTTACCAGTTTCTCAACCAAGACATGGAAGGATTTATTGCAATATGATTGCCTAATTTGACATGCTGACTATTGTAAAAGACAAAAATATTATGTAATCTGATCCTGGCATTAGCCAGACACAACTACTGTATTAACACCTTGCCAGCTAATTGACTCTTGAACTGCATGAGTGTCAGCACTTGCATTTAATGGCTTTTAGTCACTTGACATTGAATCAAAGTTTTGAACAATGTGGAAACAGTTAATTTTTCAGAGAAAGGTATAGTCATTTGGATTAAAATGTTTCTGTTGATCATTGTTATTTATTCAGTCTTTACTGACAGCATTTGTCAGCCTTCATTGTACCATATTTAACCATGTCATTTCCATATGTTGCACACAGGTCTGTTTTTGTTGCAGCACTATTTCAGCATCCCCCTACATGTCATAGTAATTTGCAGTAGTAATTTGAGTGCCAGAAATAAACTCTGGCTTGCCTTACTAAGTGGCTTAATTGATGAAAAATAAATTTCTAAGAATATATACAAGACAATACTTTATAATCAAATATATTTATTAATTCAGTGGTACTGAAAATTCCAAAACATCTTTTAACTTGCCAAGGCCAAGGCCTCTTAATTTCCTGTTAGTAATCATGATTGACTACAGCTGGTAGATTCTCTGTGCGCGACATAAAAAGGGTTGTTTGGCATATTAATGGGATATGTACCTATTTTGCTAAGGCTTGGAATAAGTCAAACTGTCACCATTAGCTGAAAGGAAATTGGTTCATATGCTCAGGAACAACCCAGGAACCATCAAGGCACAGGCCTACCATGAACTGGAAGCTGCTGGAACACTGTCTATAGTCATGTAAGTTTCACCTTACCATAGACTGAGAGGCAACCGTCAAGAAAGAGGCCCTTCAAGAAAAACCTTTCTTATACATGCAGTATGATTTACTGAAAATCATGGAGTTGCATAATTGATAAATCTGTACAGCATGTGAGAGGGCTGTACATCACTGTGCCCAAAATAATTCACAATTTAAAACCAGACTCCATCATGCTAAGAGGGAGTGCTTTTCTTTAGCACAAAAGCTTACATCATGATGACGTAAACACCCCCGGAAACATTCAGCGAAGCAGTGTGAAGTGCAGGAAAAAAATCTAAAAAGTGACCTCAACCCTATCACAAATAGAGACTGTGTTTAAAAGTCAGGTCGGTGCCAGGAAACATGCAAATTTATTTGAACCCTACCAATTCTGCCCAGATGAGTGGTCAAATATCCAACCAGAATTATGCCAGAAGCTTGTTGATGGCTACCAAAAGCCCTAGGTCAAGGTGAAACTTGCCAAGGCACATTAAATTAAATTAAATATTAGATGGACTGTATCTTTGACCCTGTATGTAAAATTATGATTTCAGAAAACCCCAAATAAATAAAATCTTGTGGAAAAGTTCTTTGTACAACATACATCTATAATAGAAAAAACAATCATCCTTCCACAGAAAAAGAACAGTTCAAAGAAACCATACTGAAATGACATTCATGTCCATGATGAGTGTATGTAAACTTCTGACCTCAACTCTAAGTGTAAACACACACACACACTAATTCTTCTAACACACACACACACACACACACACTAAAATTCTAACACACACACACTAAAATTACTAGGAGTAATTTAAAAATTTTAAAATTCACAAGTGAATATTACACACAATAATAATAATAATAATAATAATAATAATAATAATACATAAAAATTAAGTATCAATTATGACTTGTGCTTTAGATACAAGCCAACCATCTGCCAGTATTTCAGATTTAGGCAATGTTTTGCAGTGTTTTTTGTGTGAATTTGTGCCTTTGTGTGAGTTAAGATGTTTCTCTTAAGGTGAGCTCATCTGCCTTTCTTAGTATCAAAAATCAAAGGACAGGCGAAACACGCCCATCATCATGTCAACATGCTTCACAAAACATGCAAATGAGCACCAGAGATGGCAGTGCATTAGTGTGATTCCTACACAGAACAAGTACTATCAGAACACGATGAGCAATTATCTCCCTACGACGTCTGTTCAGCAAGAATTTACCATACACACGCATTATTCTATTTAGTGGAAGCCTTTTATTCAGCTGCTGAAAATTCTGCTCTTTCCTGACTAAAAACAATTACAGAAGTTTAGAGATGATGCATATACATGGTTCCATGGGTGGCACAGGCTGGTAGCTGCCAAAATTGAAATAAGCTTTTCCACTCCAATTACCTTCCCCCAATTGTAATATTAAATTACATATTTGACAGTACTATTAAGATAAGATAAGATAAATCTTTATTGTCATTGTCACTTTTACAAGGAACAACGAAATTAAGTGTGCAGTCGACTACTTGTGAGGCATAAATAAAAGTTGAGATGGTAGCGCAGTACAGTGTACTTCAGATTTCCAATACAACTCAAGGTACTGTCATTTGCAGAAATTCAAATGGGTGTGTTAGTGGTGGACAGAAGACAGGGAATTGGTAGACCGCTTTGTGGCATGGTGTGGGAACAAATATCTCCTCTTAAATGTGGCCAAGACAAAAGAGATGACTTGTAGATTTTAGCAGGATCGAGACTAGGTTGAACCCCATTTCCTATCTGGTAGAAGAAGTAGAGGTGGTTTAGAGCTACTGATACCTGGGTGTCCACTTTGACAAAAAAATAGATTTTTACCTACCTCACTGTTTATGTGTTTGTGATTTATATGAGTTGCTCCTGCAACACTACAATTTCCCTTTGGGGATCAATAACATATCCATCTATATATCCATCCATCCATGGTGAAAGCAAGCTATAATAAAATGTGAAACGATGTCCATGTGTGTATGTATGAGTGTGAGTGTTTTGGCCGGACTGAGAAACAGGTGTCAGACTGGTGTGAAGCTATAATAAGTTATGAACAGTTATGTGTGTGCGTACAATATTGTATCATAACCAAGTGCCTAGAAAATTGCTTTGACTATAATTCAACTGTAAAATTCAAACTATGCTGCCTAGTAAAGCTAATGGAATAATAATATACTGAGAGAGGAACAAGGAAAACATAAACATAACATAAGTTATCCACCATCGTCCCAGTCCCTAAGAAGACAAGAATTACTGGACTAAATTACTACAGACCAGTTGCCCTAACTTCTGTAGTGATGAAAGTTTTTGAACTACATTTCATGTTACAACATTTAGACAGACCAAATACCTATTCAAGGGGATGTGGATTTTAGCTCTGCTTTCAACGCTGTGGCACCAGAGCTCCTTCAGGTTTAACTGTTCCAACTATATGTGCCAGAATCTATCTGTCACTGGATTACTGACTTCCTTACAGGAAAACATATGTCTGACATCCGCATTATCAGTACGGGTGTACCTCAAGGCTTTCTCTCACCTCTTCTCTTTAGTCTTTATACAAATGATACAAATACAAATTTTATACAAAATTTATACAGATTTCCAGAAAGCCAACTGTAAAAATCCTAAAATTTGCCGATGACACCACCGTTATTGGCCTCATAACTGATGGTGATGAAACGGCCTATAGAAAGGAAGTTGGACAGCTTGAGTCCTGGTGCAGCTACAACCACCTGCTGCGAAACGCAGAAAAGACTGTAGAGATGGTGGTAGATTTCAGACGCAAGACACCTATTCCCAAACCCCTACTGTCTCCTTTGCAGAGTCACTCAAATTTTTAGGTACAACTATATTCAAAGACCTCAAGTGGGAAAAAACACAGCCGTCATTGCCAGGAAATTGCACAGCAGAGGATGTTCTTCTTGTGCCAGTTGAAGGGATTCGACCTTCCTCAGACTCTGATGATCCAGTTTTACACGGCAATCATTGCGTCTATCCTCACATCTTGTATAACCATCTGGTTTGAATCCTCTAGTGCTAAAAAACGAGCCAAACTCCAGCCTATAACCAGGAGAGCAGAGCGCAATATTGGGTGTACTTTACCATCGCTCCAAGAGATCTACGACAGCAGGGCCACAAAGCGGGCTGGCAGGATTATAGCTGACTCCTCTCATCCCGGCCACCATCTCTTTCTGCCTCTTCCATCCGGCAGAAGATTCAAGTCTGTCAAGGTCCGCACAACAAGACATGCCAACAGCTTTTTCCCCAGAGCTGTGGCACTCATATACAGAAGTGGACAATCCACACGTTAAAATATGCTGCTCTTAAACAGACATATACACCATAAACATATATACACCATATTTATTTCATATTCTTCATTTTTCTTGTTTACATGTAAATAGACTGATCTTATTATTCTCAACTGTGTATTTGACAATCATGTACAGTATGCACACACCAAGACAAATTCCTATTATGTGTAACATGCCTGGCGAAATAAAGCGATTCTGATTCTGATAACAAAGGGTAATATAATACACTGAGAAAGTGTGGGGTACTCAGGGAGCGACATTGGTCCACCTAAAAGTCATGAGAATTAAGCTCCCGATTAACAGCTCCCAATTAAAAACTATGAAGTATAATCTAAAGTGTAGGGACTTGAAAAGATGACCAGGGCAGAGCGAGGTCGCCCCCGAAGACCCATACCCATAATAAGGTTAGAAAATAATACTGGAAGAATGGTATGGTAAAGATTCTTCTGCTCAACTGTCTTAAGAGATTGTTGCTGTACTTTCTTGGGCTAATTAAACATATCATTGCTAAGACTTTTATACTCCAGGCATCTTATTTTGCATTTTCCTTTTGAACTTCAATTCGCCACAACACTATCTATATACTATCTATCTGTCTAACTGTCTGTCTGTCTGTCTGATTCTTTAACGTAACCATTATTTACCTTGAAATCAGCTTTGCACACTATTGGCATTATCTTAACCAGGTTCATGAGGTAGTCACCTAGAATGCATTTTAACAGGTGTGCCTTGTCAAAAGTTAATTAGTGTAATTTCTTGCCTTCTTAATGCATTTGAGACCATCAGTTATAACAGTGTGAGTGTACAGTAAATAGCCCTATTCAATAACTGTAGTTATCCAAATTATTTCAAGAACTGCTCAACTAAGTAAAGAGAAATAAGGCAATCATTACTTTAAGACATGAGGTGTTTTTTATTTAATAAAATAAACAAAAACCATTTAATTACAAGGTGTAGACATCTGTTTGAATTCATATTCCAAGGCCAACAGTATATGTACACAAGACTGCCCCACTGATACTACAAAAGTCCAAGCAATTCTTCAATACTTCAATAGGGAAATAAAGGAAGGATTTCTCATTGCTGGACAAGCACAGTCGTACAGTTGATGCTTTAGTTGTCTGCAGCCCTTATCAGCAGCAGTGCCAAGAGGACTCATTGAAACTGTCATAAAGTAGACAGAGCCAAGTTACAGTATGTTAAGACAGAGATAAAATACTTGGGGAGACTATTTTCAGAAACCATTAGGAAACTGGCATGTGACAGAACTGAAGCCATATTACAATTGCCTAAACCTGTTTCAAAGAAGCAGCTACTCACTTTTCTGGTGATTACTGGTTTCTATAGACAGTGGATTTGTGACTATGCAACCATGACCAAACCATTACCAGACATGATTAATGAGTCATCGAGAAATCAAGTGGCCTGGACTACCATGGCAGACAATCTGTTTGGCACCCTAAAACAAGCACTATCATCAGTACTGGCACTGGCCAACCCAGACTACACCAAACATTTACTTTTGTATGTGGCTGAAAAAAATGATTTTGTGAAGGCTGTTTTAGGGACCCTGACAACCACCCCCTCGCATACTTAAGTTGTCAGCCTGATCCAGTTGAAAGAGGCTTTCCCCCATGTGAAAGATCTTTAGCGGTCTCAGCATTCGCCTATAAGAAGGCATTAACTATTACAATGGGAACCCCTAGTACTATGTACACTACCCATGGATTACATGACCTCCTCAGTAGTTCATCATCTGAGATTACAAACGCCAGGAAGACAGGCTATGAATTGCTGTTGAACACACCTGAGCTGATGATAGAAACAGCCAATTCTGTCAATTCTGCAGAACATATGATGACACCCTCTGAAGGTACACCTCATGACTGTGTTGAAACTTTTTTTTTAAATTGTGACCTGACTTATGTGGGCAAACTACTAAGGATAAACAACAAAGTGTTCTTTGTGGATGGCTCTTCATTTCTGGATGACAATCAGAGATACACAAGACATACAGTGGCTACTCCAGTAACTCCTGCCCCTTATTCATGGGTTCAAAGTTTCAGGGTTCAATTACCATAAAAGGTAATCCTAGCAATGGATACATCAGTTAAGGTAGACGGACTGAACCCATGGATCCACCTCAGCCACTGCAGCCCAGCTGAAGAGCCTGGTAGGTCTCTGAATGAGGCGATCAAACACCTAAAGACACAACAAAGGACAGAGTAAAGTTCTATTAACCTCTCCTCTGATCTCCAACGAGCTTCTTTATGTGGTGGAAAATCACAAGGGGCAGAAGAAGATGAATAAAAGGCATGTTTCATTTATTAAGTGACGATATGGCACCAAGTGACTGATTTGCACTTTGTTAGTACATTCAGACAAGTGCAGAAGGTGTTTCCTGACAAAGAACAAGAACTTTACTAGGAGCTGCACCCCAACCATGTCTCATACAGCACAACAAACAGTGCAATGAATTGAACTTTATATGAACTGTGAAAGAATTGGTTATTTCAATAAGATCCTATATTAACATCTCTGTAGCATAGAGTAAGTACATTTGTGGTCTTATGAGTGAAAGTATTATTGGTAGTATTTTTAATTTTAGCTATATTTTTAATAAAAGAGATACCATTAAATTCAATCTACTGCACTTTAATTTGGGAATTTGGGAGTTTTTGTTGCAGGTGCAATACCAACCTCAGCAGCGGTTATGTTATATGAACATTGGCATCTTGAGAGTGAATACTGGAAATTTATGAACTTCGCTACTAGGAGGAAGATGAGTGTCTTGTGCTATGCCTGCATCTTACTGCCAAAATATAGCTCTGTGCCAATTGAATTACTCCCAGCAGAAACCACGGAAGCTGAGATAGACTGTGTCATGATCCGCTCCTCACAACATGCACAGCGCACCATGAGGACTCGGCCACGCGCACTGTGCTTCTCAAACCTCCAACGCACACAAAGCGTAAGCGCGCACTTCCTGATGGAGACTACACGGACTACAGTTCCCGTGAGCACCTGCTCCCAGCCATTAGGCCAATCAGGTGGCTGCAGGTGCATCCAATTCATGGACAATTATGCCATGTTTAAAAAGACTCCCATATGCGGTCTTTCTTTGTGAAGCATTAGTCTAGCCTCTGTGACGCTACTGCTGAGCCTTCATTCCTGCATTTGATTTACCTGTGTATGACTCTGTTTTTTGTTTTTTGGATTCTGCCCTACTGCCTAGTCTGTGTTACTCCGTTTGCTGATCGCTCGACCACTGTTTGTATTTTGTATTACACTTTCTGCCTGCCATTATTGTACCTCTGCCTAGTGTGTTTTAATAAATACCATACTGCTTCAGAGATGATTCCCAGGATAGAAGGGAGTTATGCCCTTACAGACAAATATTGGTTATTTGGAAATTATGCGTATCAGTATTTGTCCTATGTAATTGGAGCTCTAAAACATATTGATAAACTGAGTTATGAATTTGAATAATTTGAAAATGAAACAATTGAGGGTTTTCATTGAGGGATGTTAGCCAAAGAGTGTGGAGTGTGAATGGCCCAACTTGGGGGATGGTACCACATTGCAATAATAATTGTTTCCATTATACTAACTCTTTGTTTGCTTTTGATTCTGTATTCACTGCCATTTATATGTACTTGTATCCAATCCCAGTTGAGTAAGCTGACAAGTATGCAGGGAAATATTTAGTGGCAGGAAAATTAGAGTAGAACCCCAGGGAGCCAGAAGAGGAAATAGAGATAAGGGAAGATGCAACCAAACTAAGGGTGACAGTACAGTAATAATCAGAATTTCCAAATTCTTACCCTTCTCATGAGGACTGTAATTCACATACTGTATACCAACATCAGGTACAGGAGAACCCGAGACAGTATTTGCCTAACTAGTTGGAACTCTCAATTGATTCCCCTAAAACAAATATATAGCATAATATTGATACGTTCCACAGGAGATATTTTTGCCTAATTATGAATTAAGTAGTTGAACTTTAATTATGGATAATTATCTTTAACCATATGAGATAGTGTATGATTTTCAAGTGATTAACCAATGTTATACTAATCCAAGTGTTGCAGGGGATTTCCCCCCTTTCAGTTGGGCTATGAAGGGGTTTTTCACTGCTAGGAAATAAGTGGACTTTAAAGTGGAAGTTAAATCATAAATCTTTTCATCCAGTTGTATGACTACAGATCAAGGGGTTATGAATTATCTCTTATTGCTATACTGATTACTACTGTTAATTATTGTGATCAATATATTGATAAAAAGGGGGAATTGTGGTAGATAATCAAAAAATTAATTTCTAGATTTTCATAGTGTTTACTATTATATTGCATATAATCCATATGTCTGATTGTGTGGCCACTCATGGCTCCAACACCATTGTGAAGTTTGCTGATGACACGGTGGTGTTGGGCCTCATCTCCAACAACGATGAGGTGGCCTACATGTTGAAGAACCTGGAATCGTGGTGTCAGGACAACCACCTCCAGCTGAATGTCTGCAAGACCAAGGAGCTGGTGGTGGTCTTCAGAAGGAGTCAGCAGCAAGACTACAAGCCCCTCATCATCAACGGTGCTCCAGTGTAGAGGGTGCTGTCCTTCAAGTATTTTGGTGTCCACATCTCCTCAGACCTGACATGGTCTGCTCACATCCAGGTCCAGTCCAATAAGGCTAAGCAGTGCCTATACCATCTCCGACAACTGAGGAAATTCGGGGTCTCTCCAGTGATCCTCAGGACTTTCTATTCATGCGCTGTGGAGAGCATCCTCTCACAGAACATCACATCCTGGTATGAGAATACCTGTGTTCAGGACCGAAAAGCCCTTCAGAGAGTGATCTGTGCAGCAGAACGCTGCTGTAGGTCTGTTCTCCCTTCCTTACAATTGCGCGTGTACAAACATGGCAGAAGAGTAATCCAAAGTACAGGCAGGGGTAGAGTGATCGGCAAACAGAGTAATACAGACAATCCAAAATCAGTGGTAACAAACAGAAAGCAGAGTCAAAACACAGTAAATCAAACACGGGTAGTAAATGCTAAGCAGAGATAACATGGAGGCTAGTCTAATGCTTCGTGAATACGAAGCGCATAAGGCAGTCCGGCTAATGAGTCCATGAAATGAGATGCACCTGTTCTCGCTGATTGGCCTATTGGCTGGGAGCAGGTGCTCATGGGAACTGTAGTCCGTGTGATCGTTGAGATGCGGAGGTTGACATGCGTGATCAAGACTTCGCGGTGCGCTGTGTGTGGAGTAAGAAGCGGGTCATGACAGGCAGCATGAAACTAGTAGGAAAAAATGCTACCCAAAGAAATAGATCTCTAATAGATCATAAGTACTATAGGAAATTGTGATAGCACAAATGTTTATTTATTTAAATAATGTCCATTAAAAAATCATAACTACAAATCACTTAACACTGTGAACTGTGAATAGCTAAACACTGTGAACAGTTACAAGAAGCCATTTGCCATTTGGAATTATGTGCATTCTTACATGCATGGGTCATAACACCTATTCCACTCTTGCTGTGACAAAATAAAAGATGCAGAGGAATCGGCATTAATTACCATAGCAGTGTTCACACTATTGTTGAATATAACCAAACCTGCATTGTGACATTCAGCGCTTCAGAACTCAAATTGCTCTATTTCTGCATACAATAGTTCTTGAAAGTTTGTGAACCTGTAAGGAATCTGCCCTCTTTTTGCAAGTGCGGCGTGCATTGGGGAAGCAGCCACGCTTAGATCATCTCCATTGCACGCAGCACAGAAGCGCGCACTTCCGCTTATCGGCGCGAACGACGGAGGACTACAGTCCCCACAAGCACCTGCTCCCAGACATTAGGGCTGTTAAGGGGAGACAGGTGTTTCTCATTACATGGACTGCTAATGCCATGCTTAAAAGAACTGCCATTTGCACTTCGTGCTCGCGAAGCATTGACTTTCCTTTGTGTAGTTCCGCCGAGCGGTTTCATTACCCGTGTTTTGATTGCTGTGTTTTGACTCTGTTTCTGTTTATATCGACTACTCTTCTAACCCTATTGGACTCTGTTTATTGATTGCTTGACCCTGTTTCTGTTTTTGAACCTCTGCTCCACGTGTGTATATACTGTAGTGTAAATAGTGTACATAAATAAACTCAGAATGAGTTTCACTATGCCATCTCTTTGCCTGCACATGTGTTCCGAACAACACCGACTTCATTACAGAGGTTTAGAGTTTCCTATATTTCGGCAGAAGTATGACCTTTTGCTTCAACAGATTTCCAATTACACAAATAAGATAAAAATATTATAACTTTGTAATTTATTTATTAAGGAGAATAATCCAATATTACATATCTGTGAATGGCAAAAGTATGTGAAACTGCTTTCATACCCTGTTGTGCAGCAATAACTGCAGCTAAATGTTTCTGGTTACTGTTGATCAACACTGCAGATCAGCTTTAGAGAAATTTTAGCCCACTCCTATATATAGAACAGCTTCAACTCTGGGATGTTGGTGGGTTTTTTTCTCATCAACTGCTTGCTTCAGGTCCTTCAGCAAAATTTCTATTGGATTAAGGACTTTGACTTGGCCATTCCTGAACATTAGCTTAATTCTTCTTTACCCATTCTTTGATAGAATGACTTGTGTGCTTATGGTCGTTGTCTTGCTGCATGACCCACTTTCTCTTGAGATTCAGTTCATGGACAGATGTCCTGACATTTTCCTTTACAATTCACTGGTATAATTAAGAATTCATTGTTCCATCAATGTTCCATGTTCCATCAAGCTGTCCTTGCCCAGATGCAGCACAACAGGCCCAAACTACCTCCCCCATGTTTCATAGAGAGGATAAAGTTTTTATGCTGGAATGCAGTTTTCCTTTCTCCAAACGTAATGCTTCTTATTTAGACCAAAACATTCTATTTTGGTCTCATTTGTGTTATTCTATGTGATTTTTAGCAAACTATCGAGGAGCGACAATATTCTGTTTGGAGAGCAGTGGCTTTCTCCTTGCAACCCTGCCATGCACACCATTGTTGTTCAATGTTCTCCTGATAGTGAACTCATGAACATTAACATTAGCCAATGTGAGAGTGGCCTTTAGTTGCTTAGAAGTTACCCTGGGTTCTTTTGATACCTTGAGGACTATTAGACTCCTTGCTCATGGAATGATCTTTGTTGGTCTTCACTCCTGGAGAGGATAACAATGATCTTTCCTACATTTATACACAATCTGTGACTGTAGATTGGTAGAGTTCAAACTCTTTAGAGACGGTTTTGTAACCTTTTTCTGATGAGCATCAACAACTCTTTGCTTGTCATCTCCTTTGTTTGTACCATGATACACGTCCACAAACGTGTTGTAAAAATCAGACTTTGATTGAGCCCTAAAATGTTATATGCAGATTAACCATGGTTTCAGGAAGAGCAATGTGACTGGTTTAACTGCAATTGCTTCTTGGTAAAAATCTATGCATGGGTCTTCTCTATGTCAAATATCTTCTTGAGTAAACCTGCATACTGTTCCAGCACAGGCATGGTAACTAATGTAGAATAAAATATACTTAGCCACATTCAGTGACTTCCGGGCCATAGCCTGCCTAAAAATTTTAATGAAATCGTGACTATACAATGTTCATACACAAAGCGTGAACATGCAGCAGACACTGAGGGAAATTAGAAATATAAATAAAGAATGATAAAATGTAAAAATAAATGTAAAATGTAAATTAGATGGGGCCCATGATGGCTGTGGGGTCCTAAGCAGTCACTTAAAACGCTTATGCCTTGGGCTGTCCTTGGGTAGGCTGGTATGAGTGAATATGTCATGGCAGCATTGCTGGTGATCTCTGCATATCAGTGCTAGGTTAACCCCTTTAATAATGTTCCAGTGACCAAAAACTAACCAGTGACGAAGAACCAATCGAAGGCATGGCAATGGATGTCCACCAACAAAGTGTATATATATATATTGTAATACAGTGTCTGATTAATGTATTCAATTCTAGAGGCAAATAACTTTATGGTCTAAATAGTAACCATTTCTTTTATGTTGTCCTAGAATTATGCTGCAATGACCTTTAGAAGAGACAGAACAAGGACAAAGCAACTAAACCTTTTGTTGTTTAGAAGTTGCTGTTGAAAAGGTTACGTTGAAATTGTTTTAAAAATGAACAGTTTTTTAATGCTCCAGTTAAAGAATGAGCATAGGTTGGGCAGGCATTGAAATTCATATACTGTATGATTTTAAAATTTTATAAATGGTTAATAAAAGTGTATTTGTTTATGAAAAAACAGCCTCATTGTAGCAGTAGTAAAACACACAATACAGTAATATATTTTAAATTAGTCTTTCACATGAGTTACAAATTATGTAGCTTATGTATAGTATCTTAGAATTAATTGTTATCATATGAAAACATCCAAGAAAGGACCTCTAATCATAAACTCATTTTAATGAATGATTCGGTGATGGTCTATTGTGATGTAATTAGCATTAATTGTGCAACATAAGGAACTGATTGTCTGATTGACATGCTTACGATGTTCCCTGAAAGTTCCCTGAAAGTCCATTTATAATTAATGTCATATGGACGTTATTTTGTAGGGTCCAAGAAATGGTAGAGAATTTTTTGTCGACGTCCTCACAACGTCTTTACATCATGTAAATGTTCCTGAAATAGTATGACGACGTTGTAAAGACTTTGCAAGGACTTAAAAAGAAGTCCTCTGTAGCGTTCTGAGGACCCTACAATTATAAACATTATTATGACTTTTGAGGATGTTCAAGGAACGTTACCTGACCTGGTATTTTTCGGACCCTGCTTTCAGTTCACAAGTCGATCTCAAGAGTCAATTCACTAATCTCCATTCGCCAATTCACCAATACTTTAAATAAATACCTTGAGTATATACTGTGTATAATGAAATTAATTTAATAAAGGAAAGATTATTCAATCAACACCCTCAAAACAATCAAATAAAAAATAATTATCAAAAAATAATCAAAAATAATCAAAATAATTGGTAGTTGCATCCCCAAATAAGAACGATATACTACATGTATACGTCTACACAACACTTCACAACACCACTCTGGTCTCGAGTGAAATCATAGGTAATCTAACAGTCATCAATGCATTATCATGGCCTAAAGTGAAAACGTGTTCACTGGGTGGAAATTTCGCCTTTAAGAGGAAAAGAAGAACATCACATAACAGTGCAAGTTCTGCATTTCAGTTGAGAAAATACTGTCATCATCTACAAATTTGGTATTGAGATGATCCAAAGGTAAAGGAGAGTAATCAGTTACATAACTTTTATGGAAATTAGATTAGGTTACCGGCTACATTTTTTAACAGGTAATTAGTAATTGTATCGGAATACATTTTTAAAGTAACCCTCCCAAACCTGTAAACAACTATACAGATATAAATTCTGCTGAAAGATGTTTGTCTTGTGTGTAGATCTCCAACTTCAGAACTAGGCCACATAGCTGCTTAATGTGTATTTATTATTTAAGTCTAAAGAAAGAAAATAGCCAAAAGAAAGAAAGAAACGCGTGAAAAAGTACAGAAGTTTCGTATAGGGTTAAAACAGGAAATTGCTACAGATACGCGGCGAATGCCGTTACCCGTGACAACAGTTAGTCTCCTTGGAAACGGTAAACAGTTCCACAGAAGGCTCTGAAGCCTCTGGTCCATATAGCTAATTACGTAAAGGTAATAGAAATAAAAATGGAGCAGCATTCATCCCTCCAAAATCTTCAGGCGCTCTCCGACTTGCTCTCTGTACCAGCCGATGAAGAAAGCGACGCAGAAGACTACAAGGTAAACTAGCTAGCGTTTTAAAATTTTGCTGGGTAGTCTGCTCACAATACGGAAATTGAGTGGTGTTATTTCTGTAGTACCGCGTATATGAAAGCCGTGAAGTGTTTTACTACTAGATATTACAATAGTAATTCACAATGAATATAACACGATCCACTTGTTACAGAGGACAGACCAATGAAAAAATATCTCTCCACGGAAGTCCTGTAACGCTGAACCGTGAAACCACGCCGAAAGCGGAAGAATCGCGTCAGGGAGCTCTGTGTCCTACACACATAAAGCAATTTCACTTTCTACAAAATGATCATTTTAAATAGAAAAAATAACAAAACGAACAAACAACAGTATCTACGAGTATACAAGCTAAAACGTTTAATAATTACACTTATATATATATATATATATATAAAAATAGGCGAAATCGATCAAATTTAAAGAGATACTATAAGGGATTAAACCTGATAAAAATACATTTATTAAAACATATTTAAGAATATATTCTTCTTCCCAGCTAACAAAATTACGTCCTTACAATGTTCCTTGAACGTCCTGAAAAGTCATTAAAACGTTTATAATGAGTGCTTACAATGTCTATACAATGTCATAATGCTCACATGTAAACATGTTTACAATGTAAATGATGACATTGTAAAGATGTTACGAGGACATCGAATAAAACATCCTCTGTTCCATTCCCAGGACCATACAAAAATAATTATAAACGTTTTTATGACTTTTGAGGACGATGAATTCCAATGCATGCCCAACCTCTACTCATTCTTTAACTGGAACATTAAGAAACCTGGACTCCTCTTTTAAAACAATTTCAGCATAACCTTTTCAACAACAACTTCTAAATGACAAAAGCTTGGTCCTTCTTCCGTCTCTTCTAAAGGCCTCACTGCAGCATCATTCTAGGAGAGCACAAAATAAATGGTTACTACTCAGACCATACAGTTGTTTGCCTGTAAAACTGCATTCTTTAATCAGACACTTTATTACATATACACTTTGTTTGTGGACTATAGTACATCTATTGCTGTGCCTTCAATGGTAAATTTTTGACCACAGGAACATTATTCGCAGGGTATGCAGGAACATTAGTTACAGGGTTAACCTAGCATTGATATGTATAGAACTCCAGCAATGCTGCCATGACTTATTCACTCATACCAGCCTACCCAAGGACAGCCAAGGCATAAGCGTACTAAGCGACTGCTTAGGACCCCATGGCCATCATGGGCCCCCAATTGATTAGCCTGATTTGTGTCTGGGGTTTGAGTTGAATCCAACCTTGCACTTGCACTTTATGAAAGGTAATGATGTAATGAGAGACTTTACAATGTAATGATGTAATTCTCTGTTTTATTTAGTCATTATTATGCAATGTTATGATTTGTAATTACACTGATTACATGTAATGGCAAAACCTGAGAAACAGGGTAAGTTGGCATTGTGTATTGCCTAGACTATTGCATTTGCTAATATTAGTTAATGTTATGGGTTATTTACTGTTAATATGGATCCATATACCATCAGATTATTAAATTTAAAATAAAAAAAGTCAATATTTCATTTTTCTGTATGCACCAAAAATTGAAAACTGATGTTTGATTTCCTGATTTCAACTCGTAACAGAAAATCTAATAAAGGAAAGTAAATAAGTTTAATTTACAGTTTACTTTAATTTTCCTTATTTACTTTCCTCATTTCCCTCAGTGTCCCATTTTGCATATGCATAGTCACAATTTCAATTAAATTTTTCTGTTTGCCATGACCTGGAAGTTACTGAAAGTAACTTCTACATTAGTTACCATGTCGCTGCGGAACAGTGTGCAGGCTTAATCAAGGAGATATCTGACACTGGGAAAACCCATGCAGAAATTTCCACCAAGAAGCAACCGGCTTTTCCTGACCCATGGTTAACCTGGCTATAACTGGATGTAATTTTAGGAGTCAGCTTTGAACACCTTTAAAGGCAGAAAGCAGAAAGCTTGCAGGAGCTCCTACACAACCAAAGCCACTTCACATTCTACAAAACAATCATTTTAAATAAATAACTAACAAAAATGAACACAGATGAATTCACAGTATCTATGGATATACTAGCTAAAAGTTTTTAAATTCCTTTACATTAAAAAAATGGCAACATCATTCAAGTTTAAAGAGACACTGTAAAGCATTAAGCCAAATAAAACAATATTTAATGAAAGATAATTTAAGAAACTATATAATAATAATAATAATAATAATAATAATAATAACAACAACAACAACAACAACAACAATAATAATAATAATAATTGTTATTATTATTATTATTATTATTATTATTATTATTATTATTATTATTATATAAATTAAAGAATGTAGCATATATATTTTTAAAAAGTTTCACAGAGGAAGTCTGAGACTAGAATATTAATTTTGTACATTATCTTACTGCTGAAATAAAATGGACATTTCAAATCTAAAATCTAAAACTCACTCAGCTCAGTTCACAGTTGCATGCTCTATGCCCACAATAAAGATTAATTAATTGCTCACCAGTTACTGTATCTGTCAGTGTAATTGATCCAGGAGACACTACATAATCTATTATAATCATAATATATCATAATCATATCTGTTATTGACATTTCAAATTCCTGATGGACGATCAAACATATTTATATCAGTTCACAGTAAGGTACACTATGTGCCAAATAAAATAAATAAATAATTAATAATACATTTATTAAGTCTTATTCTAGGAAGTTTTATACAATTTATACAACTGAGCAAATAAAAGTGTAACCTAATACAGAATGCTCATTTTAAATTGACAAACCATTATGCCAAAAGTTCCTTTTTTAAATATTAATTTCAACGGCAAATACCAATTTAATAGGTTATAACAAACAGTAACAGTGTTGCTAAATTGCATATCAGATCACCATGCATCACCAGATTAGTAATCCAGCCTTAAAACACAATTATTCAATATTTTAGTAGTATAAGTTAAGAAACATGTCTTATTAAGTTTTAACTACTTAAAGGTCCACTATGTAGGATTTTGAGGGTATCTGTTAGCAGAAATGGAGTATATATTCCATAATATACTTATGGAATTCATAAGTATGTTTGCATTAGTGTATAATTACCTGTAACTATGAATACGAATCATTGTGTTTTTGTAAGCTTAAAATGAGTCCTTTATATCTACGTAAGGCACTGGTCCACCCTTATGGAGCCTGCGCCACGCTGCGCTGCGCTGCTAAAGTAGCCATGAACGGACAAACCTCTAGAGAAAGCAAGGCTCCAAACTGTGAGCATTTTGATGCATTTTGTGAGCATGTTTTAAGACAGTGAGACTAAATTTTTGTCAGGACCTGCTCCTCATGGCACACGCAAGTGCACCCAATGAACTCGGCCATTCGCATAGTGCCCTTTGATCTCTCTGTCGGGTGCAGCGCGGAAGCACGCACTTCCGCATTTTGGCGCAAGTGACGGAGGACTACAGCCCCCACAAGCACACACTCCCAGCCAGATCACATGACCCGAAATTGGATGCAGATGTATCCAATCCACAGACAATCAAGCCATGCTTAAAAGGACTCTCATTTGCGCTTTGGATTCGTGAAGCATTAGTTTAACCCCACGACACTACTGTCAAGCCGTGATATACCCTTGTTTCTGTTTCTTGTGGTTTTGGGACTCTGCTCTTTGTTATTTGACCTCTGTTTTTGGATAATCTTTGATGTACTGTTTGCTGATCGCTCGACCTGTTTCTGTCGTTGGATTTACACTTTTTGCTTGCTGATTTTGTACTTTTGCTTCTTTAGTTTTAAATAAACACGATGAGTTTCATTAAGCCATCTCCTCACCTGCGCAAGTGTCCAGCCACACCCCACAAACCTGACAGAATTCTTCGCAGGACCAGGGACGCAATGGGAGAATGGGAAGATGGCCATATGCACACCATGCCCTCCTTCTTCCTACAGAAGGTAGGATTGTCCATCCTGGGACCCTATGATGGAGTAGAATATCCTCCAGGTGGATTTCTGCTCCAATGCCAGTTATTTTTTGAGGTCCTGCTGGATCCTAAGCCCGCGGATGACATCTGGGTAAGGTGCGTGATCCACTGGCTAACTGGACCTGCCCGCATATTTGCTGAGAGCCTCATTGGTATGGAGCACCTGTGCCTACAGAACCCCAAGGACTGCGGGGATGCGCTCAGGGTGTTCTATGGGGCCAAAATAGGAGGTCACCGCTCCAGAGCCCCCTCCAGTGGCAAGAAAGGAGGCAACTTCCCCAGAGCCCCCTCCAGTGGCGAAAAAAGGGGCTACCATTCCAGAGCCCCCTCCAGTGGCAAAAAAGGAGGCAATCATTCCAGAGCCCCTTCCAGTGGCGAAAACAGAGGCCAAAAGGGAGGCTACTGCTCCGGAACCCATGTCAAGGCCCAAGTTCAAGTCCAGGCAGAGGTCCAAGCCAAAGTCCAAGTCTGCGCCAGAGTCCGAGTCAAAGTCCAAGTCTGTGCCAGAGTCCAAGTCAAAGTCCAAGTCTGCCGGAATTCAAGTCAAAGTCCATGTCCGTGCCAGAGTCCAAGCCAGAGTCTAAGCCAGAGCCATGTCCATGCTGGAATCCAAGTCCAAGTCCGAGTCCAAGTCAGTGCCAGAGTCCGAGTCCAAGTCAGTGCCAGAATCAGAGTCCAAGTCTGAGTCCAAGTCTGAGTCCAAGCCTGAGTCCGAGTCCAAGTCTGTTCCAGTTCCTAGTCCCACTCCTGTTCCAGCCAAAGTCGCTCATGAAGAGACTGTCCACTTCATGGCCACAGAGACTGTCCACTTCGTGGCCACAGAGACTGCTCACATCAAGGAGACTGTTCAAGTACTTGTTACAGAGCCTGTTCCTGTACAAGTCACAGTTCAAATGCACGTTCCAGAGCCTGTTCCAGTGAGAGCACTAGTCATAAAGCCTATTCTTCTCTTAGTCACAGAGCCTGTTCCAGCAAGAGCGCAGGTCACAGAGCCTGTTCCTCTCTGTCACAGAGCCTGTTCCTCTCTAAGTCACTGGGCCTGCTACAGCAGATGTCACCGGGCCTGCTATGGCAGACATCACAACGCCTGCTACAGAAAAAACCCCAATCACAGCTCAAGCCATGGAACCCGCTCCTGTTCCAATGACGGTTACAGCTCAAGTCACAGAGCCAGTTCCTGTCACAGCTGCCGCTCAAGTCACAGAGCCAGTTCCTGTCACAGCTGCCGCTCAAGTCACAGAGCCTGTTCCTGTCACAGCTGCCGCTCAAGTCACAGAGCCTTCCAGTCACAGAGCATGCTCTTGTTCCAGTCACAGAGCCTGCTAGTGTTACAGTCACAGAGCCTGCTCCTGTTCCAGTCACAGAAATTGCTCCTGTTCAAGTCAAGCCTGAGTTCCTGCCTGAGTTCCTGCCTAAGCAAAAATTCCGCGTTGGGGTTCCCAGTGAGGTTTCTCATGGTTCTGTCAGGACCTGCTCTTCATGACACACACGAGTGTGCCCGATGAACTTGGCCGCTCGCGTAGTGGTTTTTGATCTCTGTGCTTTTGATCACTTCCGCATTTTGGCGCAAGAGATGCTGGAATACAGCCCCCACAAGGACACACTCCCAGCCAGATCACGTGACCCGAAATTGGATGCAGATGCAGATTTTGTACCTTTGCCTCGTGTGTTTTAAATAAACACGATGAGTTTCATTAAGCCGTCTTCTCACCTGCGCATGTGTCCAGTCACACCCCGCAATCCTGACAATTTTATAACTAGTCCCACCAGTGAGACTTGAAAATATGTCCCCATATTTTTTTTCTAATCATCATTGTATATCACATGAAACACCAGGAGGAAGTGAGAATTGTTGTACACATTTATGTGTGTGTCTACATGTGTATGTGTGTATGTATGCATGCTCGTGAGAAAGAGTGATTGGAGTGGAAAGCTAATGATACATTTTTGCTTCCCTCTCATTTAGGTTGCATGGGGTGAAATACATTTGGTCAGTGAATAACCGGAAATGACCTTTTGCAATGCCATTGCTAGGCAAGTTGGTGAAAAGCAAACAACTGTCAAAATGTCACACTGACCAGATTAATAGGAATGAAGTCACTGGGGCAAATGAAATTGAGATGATGTATACTCAATTTCATGCACATGAAAACCAGTTCAGCATGTGATATTTTTTCTATGAGGTATCCTCTGAAGGAGGCAGGAACAGAGAATTTCAGTAATAAAGTCTAGCCAAGATGTTGGAGTCTAAAGGCTACATGTAGCATAAAAAATGTGTTGTGTTGCATGTCCATTTAATTGGTGCACCTATAATTTGTGCTGGTGCTCCTAAAATGTTCAGTAAGGAGCACCAGTGCTACTAGTGGAAAGCAGTTAGTCTGGAGCCCTGGAAATCCTTCCACATTTTGCATTTTTACAAACAGCAGCATGAATCTGGTAGGAAGCACTGGAAGAATGACAAAGAAGAAAGGAAGACAACAAAGAAGAAAGATGAGGAAGCCATGTTTGCTGGTGCTGGCTAACAAGTTTGAGAACCCAAATTTTGGAAAATGGAGGATTCTACTTATTATTTAGAATGGAAAAAGAAAGGAAGTGTGAATGTATGTATTTGGAAATACACTAAGGGGCACCTGACGGCCACTGTATTCTCTAATATATGCTTGCGGAAAGGGAGGAGTAAGGGAGAAGCTTTCAGGTGGTTGAAACCTACATAGTGGACCTTTATGTATTTACATATTATGAGTTAAATATTAATCAATAGTCACTGATTTAATACTGATATTAATTAGATGTAATTTATTTAAAAAAACAAAAACAAAACCTACAGTGGTGCTTGCAAGTTTGCAAACTGAGCTTGGGTGAATTTTCTATGCTAAAGTGTGGGTTGGAGCATGCTGACCTTCCTCAAGCCTTCTTCTTGTTGTTCTTCTTGTTATTATTTGTCACGGCGCTCACGCCGTTGAGGCATGACAAGACACAAGTGCAGGATCGGAGACAGAGATGAAAGCAATACAGTGTTTATTTAACACAATGGGCAGAGGTACAAATACGGCAGGCAGTAGAGTAAGCCAAAGACAGCCATGGCTTAATGGCTAGAGAAGTGGGTTTGGGACCGAAAGGTCGCTGGTTCGATTCCCTGTGTGGAAAAATGTGTGGGTGGAGGGAGTGAAGGAACATCACTCTGCATCCACGGCTTAAGTGCCCTTGAGCAACCCCAACTGCTCCCTGGGCACTGTATCATAACTGCCCACAGCTCTGCGTATGTGTGCACTTCTCACTTGTGTGTGTTCACTGCTTGGATGGGTTAAATGCAGTCAAGCGATTGGCAAACAGAGTAATATAGACAATCCAAAATCAGTAATCACAACAGAAAACAGTGTCAAAAACACAGTAAACAAACATGGGTATATAACGCTCGGCAGACAACATGGGGGTTGTATATGGAAGTCCTTTTAAAGCACGACTTATTATTCCATGAATGCTGTCCATGCACCTGTCTGATTGGTCTAATTACTGGGAGCAGGTGCTCATGGGAACTGTAGTCCGTGTGATCTCTGGTCGCTGAAGTGCGCATTTCCATGACGGCGATTCCACGGCGCGCTGTGGGTATAGTGAGGAGCAGGTCATGACAGAACCCCCCCCCCCAAAGACACTACTCCTGGCGCGCCCAATGACATTCGTTCCCGGGGGCACCTGGACCTGTAGGGGCAGGCCCATCTTTTGTTTCTACCACACTGAATTTTTGTAATGATGAGGGCATGGGTAGAAACTCAGGCAGGAACTCGGGCAGGAACTCGGGCAGGAACTCGGGAAGGTTTGGCTGGGCACATTGGAGCAGGAGCAGGCTTGATGAGCATGGCAGGAACAGGAGCAGGCTGGGAGAGTTGCACGGGAACAGGAGCAGGCTCAGAGAGTTGCGTGGGAACAGGAGCTGGCTCAGAAAGTTGCGCGGGAACTTGAGCAGGCTCGGAGAGTTGCGCGGGAACAGGAGCAGACTCAGAGAGTTGCGCGGGGAGTTGAGCAGGCTTGGAGAGTGCGACTGGAACTTGTGCTGTGACTTGAGCTGCTACAGGAAATTGTGCTGTAACTTGAGCTGTGACAGGAACTTGCGCTGTGACTTGAGCTGTGACAGGAACTTGCGCTGTGACTGGAACTGGAATCGAAACAGGAACAGGCTCTGTGACTGGAACTGGAACGGGATTGGGTTCTATGACGTTTACAGTCTCTTTGACGTTTAGAGGAACAGTCTCTGTGACCTCGATGGGAACAGTCTCTGTGACCTCGATGGGAACATTCTTTATGACCTCGATGAGAACAGTCTCTGTGACCTTTTTAGGTGCAGTCTCTGTGACCTCAGCGGGAACAGTTTCTGAGGCTTGAGCTTTACCTATTACTGGAACAGGAGCGAGAGCAAGCTTTGTGACTTGTACTCTCACTGGAACAGGATCAGGAACAGACTCTGTGATTTGAGCTGCGAGTGCTACTGGAACTGGAACAGAAGCAGATTCCATGACAGTGATAGGCCCTGTAGCCTGAACAGGAGCAGTTCTACAGGAACATTTCTAGAGGCTTGAACCAGAACGGGTGCTTTAGCTTGAGCTGGAATGGGTGCTTTAGCTTGATCTGGGACTTGTTCAGTAGCTTGAGCTGGAACTGGTTCAGTAGCTTGTACTCACATGGGAACAGGTCTGTGACTTGTACTTGTACTGGAGCAGGCTCTGTGGCATGTACTTGTATTGGAACTGGCTCTGTGGTGTGTACTTGTACTGGAACAGGCTCTGTGAGGAGAACAGGAGCAGGCTCCAAGACGTGTACGGGAACAGGCTCCGAGATGTCCATGGGCACAGGCGCTGAGACGTGTAAGTGAACAGTCTCCATGGCCATGATGTGAACAGTCTCCATGGCCATGACATGAATAATCTTCGTGCCCTTGACGTGAACAGTCTCCGTGACCTTGACATAAACAGCCTCCATGGCCATGAAGTGAACAGTCTCTTTGACCTTGACTGAAGAGGGCTGTGGCTCTGGCCCAGTGACTTAAACAGGAATAAGCTCCAGGTGAGCGACTGTGGCTTGAACTGGAGTGGAAACAGGAATAGACTCCTCGTGAGCGACTACTTGTGCAGACTTGGAACCGGACTTTGGTGCACACTTGGAACCGGACTATGGTACAGACTTGGAACCAGACTCTGGCTTGGACTTTGGCTCTTTGGTAACCTCCATTTCAGATATTTGAGGGGGTTTAGGAGCGATAGCCTCTTTTTCGGCCATTAGAGGGAGCTTAGGAGCAGAACCTTCTTTTTCGGCTCTTACAGGGAGCTCGGGAGCGGTTGCCTCATTCTTTGCCTCTGGAGAGGGCGCTGGAGCGGTTGCCTCCTGGCTAAAGGTATCATAAAACCACCCAATTGCTTCACCAAAGTCTTTAGGGTTTTGCAAATTTGGATGCTGCATGCTAATAAGGTTCTCGGTGTACCTGCATGCAGGTCCAGTGAGCCGACGTATCCTGCATCTCACCCATATGGGGTCTGAAGGTCTTGGTTCCATCAGGTTCTCCTGGAAAATACAGCAGTGGAGCAGAAACATACATGAAGGTTTCTTCACCCCATCATACAGCTCAATTGGCTTCATCTCCCACTGTTGTAAAAACAGGGTCGGCATGATGGTCATACAGCCTTCCTGGATCCACGGAGATTCTGCTGTGTCCTTGTTCTGGTGAAGCATTCTGTCACGACGCTCGCGGTCGAGGCATGACGAGACACAAGTGCAGGATCGGAGACAGAGATGAAAGCAGTATTGTGTTAAATAAACACAACGGGCAGAGGTACAAATACGGCAGGCAGTAGAGTAATCCAAAGTACAGGCAGGGGTCGAGCGTTTAGTAAACAGAGTAATATAGACAATCCAAAATCAGTAGTCACAACAGAAAACAGAGTCAAAAACACAGTAAACAAACACGAGTATATAACGCTCGGCAGACAACACGGGGGTTACTCCAATGTTTCGCGAATACGAAGCGCATATGGAAGTCCTTTTAAAGCACGGCTTATTAGTCTATGAATGAGATGCACCTGTCTCCCTCTGATTGGTCTAATTGCTGGGAGCAGGTGCTCACGGGAACTGTAGTCCATGTGATCTCCGTTGACTCGCGGAAGTGCGCATTTCTGTGACGGAGATGGAGAAAGCTCTGCGTGCGTGGCTGAGATTTCACGGCACGCTGTGCGTATAGTGAGGAGCGGATCAGGATCATGAAATTATTATTATACAAACCAAATCATATATGATTTTTTAAAAGTATTCATTTCACTGAGGAAGTTTCTGTCTAAAGGCTCACCAAGATATTAAAGTTTTACTTCAACTTACTGCTGAAATAAAAGGGTATTTTAAATCTACAATCCACTCAGATCAGTTCACAGTGACCTACATTATGCTCATAATAAAGATCAATTAATTTTACTGTAGAATTTTAAATAATTGCTCTTCAGAATCATAGGATCTGTCAATATAATTGATCCAGGGGACTATTTTGAGGCCTCATAAAATGGACATTTCAAATTGGTAGATGAACAAACCCCCTTAGATCAGTACACAGTAACCTACTCTATGCTCATGTAGCGCCTCTGGCCCTAACGAATGAGGAATAAAGGCGCCCCCATCTACCAGCGTTCGGGAAGAGGTACACTTTAACTCGACTCACATGAAGAATCGGATAGTTGGACAGCTGACAATTTATTGCATTGGAACACAAACAGCAATTAACTTTGCACATACATAAAAAATGAATAAAACATAAGCTCTTCAAAATAATAGACAAAATCAAAAGAAATCCCCTCCGAGCTTGGTCATATCATGTGTGTTTTGTCCAAATACTTGACTGTGTGTGCACGTTTTGATTCCAAAGAGTTCAATTCCTGGTCCGTATGCGTACTGGTTGTACTACTATTGTGACTGTCTCTACCTGCATAGGGACAACAGTGAGTATAGGTTCTTATCTGGTGTCTGGATAACAATCAAGCTGGTCAGATTCTTCTGAGACAGATCCTACAGTTGGCCACACCACTATCACGATCATCCTCAGTCTCACTGGGCTGAGCTCGCCAGATTGAATCCTCCAGCTTTCACCTAGTAGTAGATCTACACAGACAGTGCAGGACAGTGAATGGTCTATTCTCTTTTTATTTCTAACATGAGATCTCTCTTTCTATTATCTAAGCAACCAACAACAAAGGATTAATTTGGATTACAATGTGGTGAATTACATCACAGTAACCATTAATATCACAACACAGTAGATTACTCGTAACTCTGTACTTACAGGGTTACTGTACGTAACCCTGTAATGTAAGACAACTATCATACATTGCAATCCAATTGATATTTTAAGGGGATACATCAGTTATTTAGTAACATAAACCCATTTTAAATCAAACATTTTACTATGACTCACAATAACATGAGTATAAATTGCAACAGTATTGCTAACTTATTTGAATAACTGCATACGAAATGTAGCTCTATCACAGTGCTTATTAATTCAAGGGTCAATACTTTAACATTAACAAAATGAATGCTACTAGTCTTAACAGCTCTATCAGTTGCTCCACTGACCAACCTAGCGTGCAGCGGCAGCTAACATAGTTAACAACACTCTTTAATTACACTGCACAACAAAGTTTTTGACACTGTTGGGTGTTTCTTGTAGATTTCTGAGTGCTGATCATGAATATCACATCAAAATTTACCCATCATGTACTGTTTCAGAGAAATCTTCAGTTTCGTCATGATTTTTTCTTATATTTGTATCCAAACATTTTCGCTCCCGTAAGTGACTTATCAACAATGGTTTGTGCAGCCTGGGCATGTCCA
>JAQMYM010005657.1:0-10015 GCA_030014255.1 Parauchenoglanis ngamensis | reverse complement strand
CCCCCTCGCTCGATTCTGACATTTAACAAATGCAAAAAATGTTAATATTTATTTATCTAAAACAGAAAAAGTTTACTCTGATTTAATGTTTGACAGTAAAGAAAACAATTTTTTGCTTTTTTCTGAAGTGTATGTAAATATCTGGTTTCAACTGATATATACATATACAGTTGAAACCAGATATTTACATACACTTCAGAAAAAAAACAAAAAATTGTTTTCTTTAGTATACATATACATACATATATATATATATATATATATTCTACAATTTTTCCTGCTCTACAGTTGAAGCACTGAGATGTGTTATGAAAAAAAAAAAGAAATTTCATGTGACATTGCTTAAGTTCACTAAACATACATGACTGTTGGGCAACAGTTGCAAAAAATGTTGCTAGACATGTTAGACATCTAATTTGCTTGATAAATAGAAAGAGGGTGAGAGCGAGACAGACAGACAGATGAGAGGTCTAAAAATAACAAAAAAATAATAATCCTGTCCTGCATAAGCATCCATAATTAAAAATACTTCAGTTAAACAATAAAACTTGCTCTGATGAAAGCACTCAGTGTAAACAGTGTGTGCATTTGTGGTGGTAATACCCTTAAGCAGGCCAATGGCAGCATCCGTGTTCAGAGCAAAGGAGTCCAGTGAGCGTGCGATGTGTAGCAGGCCTTGGAAGTGTTGTGCCATGTGTTCCCGGCACACTGAGCACATGTTGTGAATGGCCTTTGCTGCCACTGAGGCCAATGGCTTCTCCCGCAGCCCCTTCATTAGGAAGTCTAGCACAGGATCTGTGTTCAACCCACACAGAGACACATTAGTCACACAGAAAATCTGTAACAGATCATCAAAATCAGATTACTAGCATCATGAATTGTCAGAAGCAGCAGGATATTTTAGCCCCAAATGTAGCTGCCTCTGCCAGGATGTTCAGACTTCGCCACAGATCAAGCTTTCAACAAGATGATGAGTCAAACATACTTCAAATCTACACCACTAGAGAAAAAAACTGTTATGCACTGATAATCTCTGTACCCTGACTTTGATCCTAATGAGAACCTGTAGTTTGAATTGAAGTGGAAAGTCCACATTTATGAACCCAAGAATATAAAGAAATAAAACAGGACTACTACTAGGTGTGTGCAGCTATTACATTTCAAGGGAAAGTGAAACTTAAAATAATTATAAAAGTGCATATGTTGATTTATTCCCTTTTCAGATTATTAGCACATGAACCCAGCTAGTCTCTGCTGTAGTTTCTAACTATTGCTGTTTTGTAGTGACTGTGCTTGCCTAAGAAGCGAGGGTTGCGGTCCATCACCTCGCTCATCTCTCCTACCAATTCAATGCTGGTGTAGCGCACAGCAATGTGCACTGTTTGAGGAAGAAGCACAACTTGTTCCAGCACTTCTGTCAAAGTGGGGTTGTTGTCACTATGCACAAACATTGGGGTTTCAGTATTACAGTTTATGCAAGAAACATGTCAAGTAAATATATTAAGAAATACATAACACATTTATATTCATGCATCAATAGTTGGACAGAATAAAAAGTGACAAAGTCTCAATATCTTTGATTACAGATTTAAGAATGTTATGAAATGTCTAAATATGCTTAATGAGTCCACATTGGAAAGTTCACTCACGGGTCTACACTCTTGGCAATAGAAGCCATTAAGAAGAGCACAGCTTCAGTAACTTCCCAGGGTGGGTTTCCCTCTTTGAGGGTCGAGTACAGCTAGGAGACACGTGCACAGCAAAAAAAGAACAGCTTAACACGATGTTTTATCCATAGAGTGAAGTGGAAGATTTCATTTAAATTATTATATAAAACAATTTACACAAATTACTACAAAAACATTCAAATGTTACACTTAACCAGAAAAACTATTTTTGGATAAAACAAAATAACAGTAGTTCCTCTCAGAAAATGTGTCAAACTTATTAACAACTAAAATATTTTTGTAAAATGCTAACAAATGATCATTGCTGAAAACATTCCATTATCTTTCTTCTGTTCTCAGTCCTCAGGTGTTCTATATGTGCCTGGTTCCCTAGGGTGCAAATATGAAGTTGCACACATTTAAATTCCCTAAACAAAACCAAAGAACTTTCAACCAAAGAGAGACAGATGGTTGTTGACCTGGACAAAGCATGCAATTGATATAAAAATACATAAGCAGTTAAAATAGTACTAAACTCATTTACAGCTACAACAAGTTCTTTCTCAAGTTTAGATGTTGCTGGGTTATTTTAAAGGTGTTTTATTTTTTTATTTTTTTAAAAAAACACCACAATCACAAATGTGAGATTAAGCAGGGTAGGTACTATTTATATACAGATAGGGACTGCACCTTCATTAAAGTACTTTTACAGCAATCAGTACGGAAGATAAGTTTGTTTACTCCGTGAACCATCAAAACTCTCTCTGGGTCCAAAGATATAGGATGGAGCACAAAAGAGATCAGCTCTGTGCGTCTCTCAGGCTGATTGTCCTGCACAATCTGGCTGAAAAAAGGAAGCCTACTTTTCTCTCATGTGAGATCACAAATGCACTCCTCCCCCAGGAGTGTAAAATCAATCAGTTCTACCAAGTAGCATTGCACGTTTTTGTCTTTCTGTTTTTCTGTGCAAGTTTGCTTTCACTTTTAACAATATGAGAAACAGTAGCTTTCAACTTTGTTGGATAGCCAGTCCTCCAAGAGTTATGAACCCAACTGACCTTCACCAGGAAGTGAAATCCACAGATGGGCCAACATGCAAAATAAACATGAAGACAAAGTAACATCACCATTCAGCAGCAGCAACCAATGCACAAGGACAACTCCTTCAAAAAGCCATCTTGACACTCATTCATACAGACACTTAAAACACTCAAGACACATTCTTCTCATGCTCACAATGAACTAAAAACAACTCCAAGCAAGATGGTACAGCTGGGCAGAAAAAGACAGTGCTGACTATTAATAGTATTAGTGTCAGAAGACTATCACATCAGCAATGATTGGACTACTGATTTGAAGGTTGCGAGTTCAAATCCCAGCACTGCCAAGCTGCCACTGCTGGTACCCTGAGCAAGGCCCTTAACATTCTGGAAAAGGGTGTCTGCCAAGTCATGTAAATGTATTTCTTTCAAAATTTTATAATGCTCAGTAATTTGAAGCTGCAAAATGTTTGCTGAAATCAGCATTCTTTTAGACAAAAGAAATCATGCGCACTGCTGAAAATCTCATATTGTTACTTGCAATCTCTCGGTGTTCATGAACCTGGTCACTACATCAGTATTTTCTGTATACGATGAGGAAGAATAAAATCCAAACTCTAAAGCATTATTCGTATTAACATTACTGTGCTGGAACATTTTTTTAGGAATATTTGAAATTTGGAATATTTTTATAGTTTCTAGCACTACCCATCCACCATGTGCAAGTCTTTTAAAGTCCCCACCAAATTTATATTCCCTATTGTTCTTTTCACATACCAGGAGGCATGGCTAAGTATCTCATGTGGGTCGTGGAATATACATTTTTTATAAGCTTAGTGGAAAGGTGCATGCAGGCATGAGAGCGCATGCCCAAATGCATTCTCTCACACATACACAACTCTTCTTTTCCCACTTAGTTTAATGAGACTGATTTAAAGAGATTGACCATTTTATGTGGCTGATTAATTAAATTTACAGCGAAGCCCCTATATCGCTGGTATTTACTTTGTATTTTCAGTGCTTCTTGTACAAACATAACCATTTCCCCTATACCAGAGAATATTAAATACTGTGTGTACACATGTACCTCAGTGTAATCAGTAGTAACAATAAAAACAAACTATTACCTGTGAGAAACACTCTGTTGAGCCTACAAGGAAAATAACATCTTTAACGAGATCTGAAACCCTCAGCCTGAACTCTCCAAAGTCATCTGTGTCTTCTGGAATTCCTTCCTATTAGACAGAGATGTGATTAAACAGACAGACAGATAGACAGAAGGGCTATAATGTTATGGTGTATCTCAATTTGAAATATCAAAATATGGGGGAAAAAGTACACACACTTTCAATTCAATTGTATTTCTCTATCTAGGCCTAAAGAACACCTGTGTAGTCCTCACCAACTTTCACAGACATAAAAAATAATGGGTTTCAATACATAGTAAATTTTCCCAATAAGTGAAGCAACATTCAGAAACTAAAAAATACCCTTCTTACCTATTCAGTAGGTGTTAATAATGAAATGCATCAGACAGATTACTAAATCATCTAGATTAATCATCAGTGTATATACCTCAATAAAAGCAGACCTGTTGGCAGTTTGGTGCGCTGGAGCACTCAGGTCTGTGTCTACATCATTCTAAGAACATCAGCCATGACTTCATAGAGACAACTGATGTTGCTCAAGAATCTGGGCAGGGTCATAATGGGTCCAGGTCCTTCTCTAGAGAGAAGGAACTGCCAGACTTCTCAGGAGTGGACATCCCAGCAAACTCCCGTTTAATGTTCAGAGATATAAAGAAAAACCCCAGAGCTACATGATGCGGCCTGCAGGCCTTTCTAAGCACATTCAGTGCTTATGCTCATGACAGCACACAATCGGAAAAAGACTGAACAGGTATGGCTTTAATGGAAGGGTGCCTGGGAAAAAGTCACTTCTCTCCAAAAAAAGAATATGGCAGCAAAACACACACTTGAAAATTGCACCTGAACAAACCACATATGTTCCGGAACAATATCTTTTGAACTGATGAGAAGGTGGAGATGTTTGATAATCATGTACAGTGCCAAGTTTGACAAAGAACAAACAGCACATAACCACTAAAACATCAAACATCAATGAACGGAAACAATGTTATAAAGAAGAGAGGGCCAAAATTTCCCCAAAACCCGAGAGACTGATAAACTCTTACAGAAAATGGAAATGCTTACTTATTGTGGTTAAAGGTGGTTCTACATGTTATTGAATTGCAGGGTGTACTTAATTTTTGCCTCCTGGTTTCTGAATATTGGGTTGAAGAGACTATAGAAGTTTACATGCCACCTTCTTACTATTCAAGGATTAAATTATTATTATCCTGTATAAGGATAATATCCTTATTATCCTATCCTATAGCTTAACTACAACAGACAACATTAAAATGTATGTCTGCTACCCAAGCTTTGACTTGGCTTTTGACTTGAATTTTGACTTGATTTATGACTCGTCACCCCTGATATGGAATACAGTATACATAATTAGTGTTTAATATGAGCAGATCCTATAGAGCAGAAATTTAATATAGGAAATATATTCTTTATACCCGAAAAAAAGAATGAGATCAAAAGAAAAAGAGGAAAACTAAAGAGTTGTACAGACATTAAAAATGTGATTTGTAATAGTGTGAATGGTCACTGGTGCTCACATGGTCTGGATCCAGCTGGCAATGCCGTGCCAGGCTGTGCAGTAGTCTCTGGATATAGGGTTTAAAGATACTTTGCAGTGCTGGATCGTTTGTCTTGTATAGGTGCTCCCCCAGTCTGTACCAGAAGTTGAAGGAGATTTCCACCACCTTATTAGCAAATGAGTATGAGTCATACAGTGTATTCACATTCAAACACTTATCACAATCATGAGCAGAATTCTAATGGTGTAAAACAAATTTGTAAAGCATTATTTTGTGATCATGAATGCTCTGTAAATATAGCTGGTCCATAAGTATTTGGACAGTGCTGTTCCATGGCTCTGAGAATTTACTTTTGAACATGCCAGGAGCGGTTAAAGATTGATATTGTATGTATGACTGCGTCAGGCAACTTTTTCCAATGACAATGTATTACACATACATCATACGGAGTCTGGTATTTAGAAAGTGAGAATTTTTGTAATTTTGCCTCTGTTCACTACCACAATTTGAAATAAAGCCATCAACATGTGATTGAAGTGTAGACTTTCAGCTTTAGTTCAACAAAAATATTGCATTAACAGTGTAGGAATTACAACCATTCATAACAGCCCCTCCATTTTCACAGGATCAAAAGTAAATGGACAACCTAACAACTACAAATATAATCATCATTTTTAATACTTGGATGCAAATCATTTGAGGTCAGTGACTGCCTGAAGTCTGGAACCCATGGACATCACCAAATGCTGAGCTTCCTCCCTTTAAATGCTTTGCCAGGCCTTTCCTGTAGCTGCCTTCAGTTGCAGCTTGTCTGTGGTTCTGTCTGCTTTCAATTAATGTTTTTGTTAAACTTTTAAATTAAATTTGAAAGTCTACACTTCATTCACAACTTGACTACAACATTTTAAATACATTGTGGTGGTGTACAGAGGCAAAATTACGAAAATTGTCACTGTAAAAATACTTACAGATAACGGTATTTTGAAGAGGGCTTTATTGCATCATTAAAAGAGTACTAATTGAACACAATCATGAAGAGACATGCATCCACACACTAAAGTGTGACAAAAACACTGTTATAAACACTTAACACCTTTTAATTGTTGGCTGTCTTTCATCTTAGATCAAATTCAGGCTTTTCTTTCAATACTAGGTGCTGCCATACTGGCTTCCTTCTACATCATTTCAAAATATGTATATCATCATTTAAAGACTGATACAAACCACATAAAATTCCTGCATGAAAAGCATTCAGCCTGACTGCAGTTTAAATGACTACATGCAAGCATGTATGTAGAATGGCTAAAGACTGTAAATGTGTGTGAGAGAGAGAGAGAGAGAGAGAAAGAGAAAGAAAGAAAGAGAGAGAGAGAGAGAGAGAGAGAGAGAGAGAAGCAATACTAACCTCATATTGAGGATGTCCAGCACAAATGAGCAGGAGCTCCAAGGTGCGCAAATCACCCATGCCTTGTCCCGGGGTCCTGACAGTAATTTCCATAAACGTCTCACAAAGCTCAGTGAAAATCCTGCAGTAATTCAGCACCCTGCATGTGTTTGTGCAAAAGAGAGATTATGTGGAATATGCATTTTACATGCTACACAAGCAAACTCCAACATGTATCATTTTCATGAACAAATGGTATGTATGGAGCATGCTGTGTTGCTTTACTTGTCAAGGTCCTCTCGAGCCACAGCCATGTGGTAAGCTGTTTCTAGTGTCAGAACGCCCTGGAACAGCTGCATGGCAAGAGCCATATGCGTATCTACATTCTCAATCGCATAGAGGACCGAACAAACACAGTCGGATGCGGCTTCATGCAAGTTAGTGGGGGACTCATCCCTTTGCTGTGAGAAGAGACACAAAATAGCACAAAAACAGACTGAAAAAAGGAGCAGAAGCAAATGTGTAAAGTCAATACTTCTCAAAAATAATTACAAGGCAAATTTAAACAATCAAGCAAGTCTAACAATAAAACAAATCCAACCCCGTGTGACACGTGAATTTCTAGTGAAGTTTGATCAACCTTCCATAGCATATCCTTATAACACACAAACATGTTCAATAGTGATTAACAACAAAATAAAAAAGGCCAAACGTCACAAGATTACACCTTTCTACATGTGTGTCAGTGAAGAACACTGCCAAGTGCTAAAACAGTTGAACACCAAATACCATAAACAGGGTTAATATGCATATATATATATTTTTTTTTACAAATAAGTTTCCATGACTGTAATACAGAATCCATCTTAAAAACAGGATCAAACCATACATATTGAGTAGCATAACTCAACAAAACAAACTACATGGTTGGGAATGGAGTAAACTGTTTTAATATAGTCAAACACCACATTTTCAAGCAGCAGAATAACATAATAATATTTATTGAGTAATCCCAACACCACACACACACACACACACACACACACACACGAGGATTTTAATCAGAAACACTGCTTATGTGGAGAATTATATATTAGCATTATTTTATTAATTCAGCAAATTAAAACAACAAATGGAAAAAGTGATATCATCATCCTATGCACATATGATTTTATGAGCTCCACCCAGAAGATTTGCATAATCTTAAAGGAGCCCAGAAAATTGATGTACAATACTGTGAAAGTACGTTAATGGCCCCCCACACTCCAATGGTAGATTCATTTTGCCTGATGTGTGCGCGTACAAGGCAAATAATCTTCAGTCTGAGGGACTGACTTCAAAGTTTTAAGGGCAACTCTTGCGCTTCAATACCTGGAATCAGTGAATCGACTACTTTTGGGATGGACATCAAATCAAGAGAAGTGGCTGGCAACCTTATGACTTGACATGGAAGATATATCAATTTTAAAATATGTACTGTATATGCTAAGAAAATTAAATAATGCATACTTTATCAGTGCACCTAGTTTGAATTGTTTTTTAGTTCAAATAGCTACTCTCTGCCCAGTACTACCTAATACATAAGCTTCCTGGCTAATCATTAAAAAAAAATAAAAAATTTCCCCTGCTAATTCATTTGAGACAACGTTCAGTTATTTTCAAGTTCATCAAGACCCATACAAATTAGACTGTTTGGCCAAAGCAGCACAAAATTTTCCAGATAGACAGTCATTCAGATACACTACATAGTCAAAAGTATGAGCACCCCTGACCACCATACCCATATGTGGTTCTTCTTCAAACTGTTACCACAAATTTAGAAGCACAGTACTGTACAGAATGTCTTTGTTTGCTGTATCATTACAATTTTTAAATCCCTTTGTAAAATTTTAGAGTCCTTATATTGACTAAATATACTGGTCAGGCTTCACACTTAATAGGTACAAAATCCAGATGAAGCATACACACAAACACACATCAATGTCAACTCTGGGACCAGGGCATAAAAAAAATTTAGTTTGGTTCCGGTTTCCGACCGAACCTGTCAATTTATGTGCGACCCAAATTTATTTTATGAGCTTGAGGAATCATCCCGAAAATCTTAGCTACTTAGCAATGCTGCACTGTCGGTCGTTCACAAAGACAATCGTTGTCGTCACTTACAAAGGCACTTATAACTTTGTATTTGCTGTGTTCCGAATACTCACTAGTAGGTGGCAAGAACATAACATGCACAGCACATATAGGCCTACTAATGTGCAGAAGGAGAGTAAGAGTTGGCATCCCCCATATTACATTCAGGCTATCATTTTTAATTCATCTTTCTTTTACAATGACGGACATGTATAATGCGTCAATAATTTGTCTGTGCAACACTAGCGTGCCAACCAAAATTGTGAGGTTGGGTTTCAAAACATTTGAAAACGTGCTTCCAGAGGTCAAAAACTGCCCTTGTACGTTCGTATCAGCAGCTGGCAAAGTTGACAGAGCTGACCGTTGGACAAACCTCACCAGCGATGTGGTATCCACCGCCGATCAGCAGGTTGGTTCGCTTGTCAGTGGCGTCATGTCTTTATTTCAGTAAATCGTTCTCTAATTTTGATCACAGTTCTTTTTCAAATTCACTTCAACTTCATGCCTTCTATTTATGTCAAGAAAATTTTAAAATGGGATAAGAAGTGACTTTGCAATTTAGGAAAATGTAATTTGTTCTCTAATTTTGATCTCCACTGTATAGTTTACAGTCTTTTCACATGTTTTCAGCAACTAACATGTATAAGGTGTTTAGAAACAAATCTCTGAATTGTCTTTAACACTTAAAGCCAATTTATACTTCTTATTCACTACAGCAACAAAAATTCAATTGGAATAAAATTCAGTTGGCAGTATTTTTATATTCATACATAGCCCTCTGTGTGTGTGTGTGTGTGTGTGTGTGTGTGTGTGTGTGTGTGTGTGTGTGTGTGTGCAAAGCCACCAGTATTGTGGAAGATCCCACACACCCCTTACACACACTCTTCACCCTCCTGCCATCTGGTAAGAGATACCAAAGCATTCAGGCCCTCACTGCCAGACTGTGTAACAGCTTCTTCCCCCAAACCATCAGACTCCTGAACAGTCAGGGACTGGACTGACACACACACACACACACACACACACACACACAAAAGTATACATTCATCCACCTCTGCAATTTTTGCACAGTCCTTTTGGATTAGCGCTGCACTGTCTTGTCCTGTGATGTCGGCTGTGTTTG
>JAQMYM010005656.1:0-10015 GCA_030014255.1 Parauchenoglanis ngamensis | reverse complement strand
TCTTTATAAAATAAAAAACAACACACACACACACACACACACACACACACACACACACACACCCACACACACACACACACATATATATATATATATTTCATAGATAAAATAATTTTGGTTAATAATTGGACAAAATGAATTAAAAACATTATTTATAGGAACACAACGCTTAATGTGTTAGGTGTCAGTAACAAAAATGGTCAAATATTATTTTTTTAAGTTATTTATAATGAGGAAACCAAAATGGCACAAGCTTAAATGTGTGATACAGATGTTTATTTATTTTTGTAACTTTTAAATTCTCACAGTTCTAATAATGAATGCACTTTTGACACACTCAGTCTCTTTGACCCTGAAGAGAGCATTAAGGGTTGAAAACTGTGCCCTTATGAGTAAGAGTAGCGCAAACAAGAACTTTAGCTGACCAAAAGTAAACACACACACACACACACACACACACACACAGAGGCTTTATTACCATTGCAGGGCCATCCATTACCTACTGTATTACTATAGCTAAATGGTTCTAAATCTAATCCTATGTTGTAGTTTGTGTCTTGTAGGTATGGCTGTATCTAATGAGTTAAATACAAATTAAATAAAACATTAATCAGTGTGAAAATCAGTTGGGTAATTTCCGTGTTACATGCTCAGCTTCATACTAACTTTGTTTTCAGATCAGATTAGCAAAGCAAGCTAATTGAACTAGCTATGGACACTTGGTGCCATACCTAATTTGCATAAATATCAGGGCTCCTGAGTGGTGCAACAGAATATCGTTTGCCTTATCGTACAAAGATCAATGGCCAGGAGTTCAAGAGAGGGGTGAGAGGGGAGCCATACTCTCTCACCAATGTCAATCACAGCATCACTAGCCTGACATGAGCATCTGTGAGTGCATGTATGCAGAAGAGCAGATAAGATAGCACTGTTATGCTGTTATACTGTTATGCATGTTATGTCGCCTTGTGATGTAGCATGAGCCACAGTTGAAAAAGATACAGTCGGCTGTACATAATGTGTCTTGGAGGAAGCATGTGATAGCATTCACCCTCCTGGATTGGTTACATGTCTTGGGAATTGGTGGGTGGGAACTGGCCAAAACTAAATTAGATATAAAATCAGAGGGAAAAGTTCCAATTATGAAGAATAGGATTTGATTTTTAAAGTAGAGCTTAATAATATTGCCATCAAATTTCATTCGCTTAATCTTTACTTACAGTAAACACATTGATAAACAGCAAGAATAAAGGTAAAGCAAAGTGGAGAAGCATGAAATAAAAATGTATCAAACTGAATCCAACAACAGCTCTCCATACAGGAGCCTGGATGATGCCGTTCTGCTCTGTGAGATCACCGTGTCCTCCACACTGCTGTTTGCTCTCCCTGGTGTCCATGGCTGTGACATAAACATTTTCCCAAGCAGAACCAAAATGACACTTTGTCCTGGAAGATCCAGTTTATGTTGGCACATTTCATGTGGAAGTATCTATGTAAAAATGTAATTTTATCAATAAAATCTACTGGATTAAGCACGTCCATGCCTAGTGTGCACTTAAAGGAACATTACTATGCTAGGCAGTAGTTAATATGCTAGGTAGCCAACTTTTCTTTGCAAACATTAACTGGCTGTGCTAGCTTGTAGTATAGCTAAACAATATCAGCTTACTGGTCTGATATGTCATCAATTAGCATTGTGAATGATTTTGATTTGTCAGATTCTGCCAAAATATTACAACACATTTCTAGTTATTGACTAGTTATAAGAAACCACAGGTCACATCAGACAGTAGAGGCTATTACACTGTTAAGGTCATGTACTAGACTAGGGTATCTCTTACCATGACAGATATTGTGGAAACAAAGCCTGAGGGTTGTATGAGGATTAGGCAGTGCTTATTAATTCACATCCTTAATTCTACAGATCTGCCCTCATATGTCTAACTTTCATGTATTTAAGCTCCAATCCTATCCCATAAATGTCTCAGTTACGGGGCAGTGATATATGCTCATGAGTTCCTCATGGACTTCAACATCCCATTTGTCATTTGTGATTTTCTCACTTGCACTTTTGGGGAGTCTCAGGGCCCAGAGGTTTCAGTATTTTTGCTGAAGTGTGAATCCTGCTTTTAAGCCTGGACTGGTCCAGAGAACACATCCCTGGTCCTCTTGAAGATGGTGGTCTAGTGCTCACTTCATTTAAAATTGTGAGTGTAAGCTACCTGCTTTGTAACAAGTGCTGAGTATCTTGTTGCATTAATTCCTTTTTAAAAATGTTGAGATGTCTGGGAAAGGGTTATTATGGTTACTAATAAGTAAAATCAGACTTTTACAGGGCTGGAGCTCTGCATTTTGAACATTGTGTCTAAATTCATGTCTCATGCCTTCCTATACAAGAACTGCTCCATGTTAGCAGGTATTCCTGCACCATGACATGCCGTGCATCCAAAAAGTTCTGTTCACTGCTTGGGAGTTGAAAATAAAAAAAGCAAATGAATGAAACTAGTGTCTAACCTTTTGCAAGCCTGTGTGCATACATGCAATTAATCCATGTGTCTATGTGAAAGCAAACCAGTGTTTATGAACACAGATGAGTACAGAGCACAGAGTCGGTCCTAGGTGCAAATCAAATATTTACACCAATCAGCCATAACATTAACACCTCCTGCCTAAAATTGTGTTGGTCACCTTTGTGCTGCTTAAACAGCTCTGACCCATTGAGGTCTGGACTCCACAAGACCTCTGAAGGTGTGCTGTGGTCTCTGGCACCAAGACGTTAGCAGCAGATACTTTAAGTCCTGTAAGCTGTGATGGGGACTCTGACTGCTCTGTAGCTACGCAGCCCCAAACACAGCAAGCTGTGACGCACTGTGTGTTCCAAGTCCTTTCTATCATAGTTAGCATAGTTAACTTTTTCAGCAATTTGTGCTACAGTAGCTCTTCTGTGGAATCGGACCAGATGTGTGGCTGTCGCTCCCCATGTACATCAATGATCCGTGAGCACCCATGACCCTGTTCACCAGTTGTCCTTAGTTAGACCACTTTTGGTAGGTACTAACCATGCATCCCAGGAACACCCTACAAGACCTTGAAGATGTTTTGGAGATGCCCTGGCTGAGTTGTCTAGACATCACAATTTGGCCCTCTATCAAAGTAACTCAGATTCTTTACGCTTGCCCATTTTAAATGTTTCTAACACATCGACTTCAAGAACTGTTTACTTGCTGCCTAATATATCACACCCCTTGACAGATGCCACCGTTACAAGATAATTAAAGTTATTTATGGCTGATCAGTGTATGCCAGGTCTGAAAACATTCGGAGACTACATCAGACCATGCCCTACTGTAGATCTAGCAGTTGATAAATATGGTTTTAAAGTCTCTAATATATTATTGGAAATAAAGCTTCTTTATTTTATCTTCTTCTCATCAATCTGCACCTTGTCCATGCTGATAATACATTTCAATAGACTTACATTTGATGAAACAGAGACTTTTCTGGTTTTCAAAGTACAATGCTTACACTCATAATGTTGGCCTTGTTGCACAATTCCGATATCTTGGCACAGATCAGATTTTTGGTCCTGTCTGATTTACATATACACAAGACCTGACCCATGACCAATTTCTGCTTTTATCTTTCCCTTGCTAAAATACATTTGGCTGAAAAAAAGCAAATATCTAGTGATGAGCAGATATTAGTACCTCATTTGAATGTGGTCCAAATCAAATGTAAAAAAATCAGATCCAAGCTGTTTACACCTATACGATAACATTCAGTCTGTGTCAAAACAAAACAAAACAAATCAAAACCCCCAGAAATGATTGGAATTGAAATACAACCCAATATTTATTAAAAATTACAAAGATTAACATCAAAGGTAGGTGTGAGGTCCAAAGGTTTTCCATGAGATACTGTGGGATAAAATTTTATTAACAGAAACAAAACTATTAGACATATAAATAGATATCTATTGAGATGTCTGTCTTTGACAATTTCATAAGTGGAATTAAGACATAAATATATACAGCATATGTACAGACAGTTAAAAGACATCCTTCTTTTTATGCACACAGACTGTAGGGACTCTGCAGGTTTAGTTCTGTAAAGTATGAAGAATCTCTCAGATTGAGACCATAAATGATCCATTAAAAAGCCATCTTTTAACCCATCACCCACTTTTAAGCAAAGACAATAACATCATTGGGCTGCTTCCATTTGGCTTCTGTCAATAACAGGACACTTTGTCTGTGTGAAGAAGACATATGATTCTTACTGTAATCACACAGACACACCCACATTAAACATTGCAGGACCTGATGGAAATGATAAATGTGACGCATGAGAGGCGTAGGATTTTGCAAACACAAACACCTCCCACACACATGACTTGTTGAGATTGTAGATCAATAGAACAGTAGATATGAACTGTAAATGGGTGTGGCTTAAACTGAAAGGGATTTGTAAATTCTTATTTTTATTTAGTTTAAAAAAAAAGAATTACATGCAAATCACTACCACTATGCCCCTGGAAACACTGGGCTACTGTTATAGTCACAAACTGTAACAACAAAGCAATTTACAGCACAAAATAATCTCTACAGTTTTCAAAGAATGCCTCAACCACCATATAGAAAATGAGAAGGGCACTTGGAGGGTGCAGACCTGCATAAAGGACAGTAGTTGACTCTATTATCTGCAAATCTGCAACCACACCCACTTTATATGTCTGGAGTCATTGTATTTCTACAATGGCTATGTTTTGTCACTATTGAACTTCACGGTCATCTACTGGACTTTAAAATGTATGGCATTGTTGAGTACAGACTTCTGTCATGTCCAAATGCCACATCTCACAACATTAGCAAAAGGGAAACTAAGTTCGTGGATTCATCCCATTGACTCGGATCTGTTCCAAAATTTAATGGGTTTTTCCTCGGCCCATGCTACACCCTTCCACCAAGTTTCATGGAAATCAGTTTAGTAGATTTTGCACAATCCTGCTTAGAGCCAGACAAGCAAACAAACAATCCACACTGAAAACCTAACCTCCTTGGCTGAAGTGATAATAGTAGCAATGTTACTCCTTGAGAAATTATGTACTAAAATGTGAAGAAGAGATGCTTGTGTGTGTATTAGTGTCATGGCTGTATAAATGAAGACAACTCAGAATCTCAGAATGCCTGTTGTTCAAAGTGAGCTTAAGCTTGATGTAATAAGAATCTTTATTCTGTTTAGTAGTATATGTTTGTCTTGAATGTGTCTCTTGGATGATAATGAAGTATATCATATGCTGAGGCCTTCAGAGTCACCACATCTCAATTCAATTGAACACATATGGGAGATGTTTTTGGAGTGACGTGTTAGACATGTCTGCACGTCTAGTTTCCACAGATGTGTAGAATCTATGTTAAGGAGTACTGAAGCAGTTATGGCAGATCGTGTGCGCCTAAACACCTTACTAACATACTTTATGGTAGGTTTTCCTTTACTTTGTCACTAATCTGTATATACAATTTCATTATAATATTCCTATGGCTTTCCAGTAAGATAAAAAAAAAAAAAACACCTTAATAACAAGAAAGCACAATGTAAAACATGCAGAACTAACATACAAGTTAAACTTTAAAAATAATCAGGCTACATTAATTGTTTGGATTCTACAGTAGAGATAACAGAACTGATCTGTGTATGGTTTACATGTGCAATACACGGCCCTGCCTGGAAGTGACAAGGGGACATTTTTAAAAGGGACTGTTAAGCTGACAACATAATTCAGTCAGTTAAATAAGAGCATACTTAAACTCTCTAATGAATCGTTTATACAGAAATGTGGCAGAAGTCTACTATATACATCACTAGAGCACAGTTGTGTAAAGAAAGCACACACAGCAGAGACCCCAGTGTAGGATGCAAAACAACACCCACCTCCCAACATGTGCCACAGAATTCTGCATTCTGTTTATATCTGTATCTATTTGTATCTGTTCAAAACATATGATCTGTTCATTAACAGTATATGTTTTTATGCTTAGTTATGTAACAGATGCCTTTCATTCAGTGGTTAAAAAACTAAGTGCATAAATAAAGATACAAATGAATTCAAATTCAAAAAGTAACACAAATGGTAAGCAGTATAATGGAAATGAAGAGAGAATGAGGTGAGAAAATAAGGTGTTCACTTTGAAACCAAAACACAGAAGCTCAGTCCTCCATTAAGGAGACAGTGAATGAGAGATCTTTCACTATGAGCATATATAGACCTTGCAGAAGGAAATGGCAAATACTCTGAAGTTCGCAAGCAGAAAGCAAGGTGTGTAAATAATATTGCACTGTAGTGGATACTTCAAATGCAAGGGCAAGATTTTTTTTATGGATGTTCCAGGAAGAACATGCAGAATGATGGAAAGTTGTTTTGGAAAAGGTGTGTGTGTGTGTGTGTGTGGTTATAGCTCAGTGATATGTTGGGGTGGGTGGGGTTTATACACCCTGCATTATGGTGTGTTTGATTGTTCTCTATGTGTGAAAGCAAACAGTCCACACACATAAGCTGATGTTTACATAAAAGCTAAGGATACAACAAAAAGCTAATGAGGACACATACACACATCACTGATGTTTCTGTAATATTGATGTACCAATAATATGAACAGAAGTGAATTTAGAAAACTGGCTCATGCTTACCTTTTGTCATATTTTCCTTTTCTGAGTGTCACTGTACTAAGTACTACTACTAAGCAGAAAAGTTCAGAACTTGGTTCCTTTTCTTAAGACTTCTTAAGACACTGTGTGATCTCAGAGGTCCTTTAAGATTATTCCAGGTCACACTGTATGAGATCCCAATACACTTTGTTCTGAATTCTGTAGCAGACTGTGATAGTGTGTCTACGATTGGTCTGCGATTAAAGAACATCACTGTGCTCTGCTCACGTTTTCAATCAGCCTAAATCAGCCATCAATCTCAACTACAATTACAATGTGCAATATTCTTTTGTGACAGCCAAAGTGGACTAAAACTCATAAAGGGTCGATATGGAATTTTGGACTCATGGATAGTGGTGCCAAAATAACATGAACACATTTCAGTCCATAGGTAAAGTAGCAAATGTGTTCAAGTAGATGCTCACCCTGTAACACTCAGTTATCCCAGAAGAGCAGAGAGATGTGATTATGTCCCCTTTCTTATTTTTACTTCAGCACCGTGAGTGACATGCATAGGTTTTTGTAACACTTAATTCTTGTGCTGAGATTCATTAAATACAATACATTTACAGGCCATTTGTAATTATTAATAACTGAAAATGTATAATAAATATTTGTATAGGATTTTCTGACATGACTCAAATACAAGAGATTGAAACTGAATAATTTCTCTGGGAATTTGCTCAGGGAGCATGCTCAATCCATCAAATAATCATGGCTTTTACAGACATCTTCAAAATCTCATTGGCATAAGGTTACTGCATTAATTTGCTTTAAAATAGCCCACCATCATTCCAGTGCCAAAAAAGTCCCTATTTGCATTTACTCCACTTAAAGCATGCTGAGCAGCCGGTAGCGCCACACATTAGAGCCTTTATACCACCTACACTAAACCTCCAGCTGTAAGCCAAGGTGCTCCATAGATTTTATGATCTACATGACCATATACATGACGTTTGCAGAACAAGGAAATTCTTAGTAGAATTTTGTTTACCAAATTCAGCTCAGAAAAGCTTTAGGAGTTCTGGACTGCCTGAACAATATGCCACAAGTGGACATCTTAGTCCATCCCTCTAAACACCAGAGTCCCCCAGGGCTGTGTACTGAATATACTATTCAGTTTAATTCAATTTTATTTGCGTACTGCTTTTAACAATAGATAACAAACCAGTTTTACAGAAATCTGGATGTAGATTTAGATTTTTAAGGAGCAAGCCAGTGGAGACAGTAATGATGAAAACCTCCCTGAGACAACATGAGGAAGAAACCTAGCCACAGAAGCAATCAGTGTTTGTAATAAACAGCACTGATGTCAGGCTTATCACCAGTGATAAGAAACCTAAACTTAAAATGTAAAGACAGCTTAAGCTTTAAGCTTAAACTAGAGCAAGTACAACAATAATTTTAAAAGGACACTGCTCTGTACTTTGGTAATACAACAGTAGAAACCCTGGAAGTTCACATAATCACCTCTACTTCCTAAGAACTTTCAATGTGGCTGGTACACAAACCCTTTTTCAACTGCCCTAAAGATCACAGAGCTTTCTGATGTGCATCAGCTAGGGAAACCAAGCCAATTCAGACAGAGACCTGATATAGTGGATAATGAAGACTACCCAGTCCGTTGCTGTATCAGAATTTTTCTGGTATTATTGGGACTGTTCACTTGCCCCCTGGGATAATTTCAGTTGTATGGTTTAAGTCATGGAGCAGTTTCTCCAATAATAGTAGTAGTGGGTGTCAAGCATTGCTGGAATGGAGGCCTTAGACCAGTGTTATACTTTCTGGATCCACAACTACATGAGGGTTCGCTAGGGTCCATGTTACATAAATTTCATTATCAGAGGTTGTACATGCAGCTCTGTGTGGACATCTGTATACCAACTATGGTGCAAGGGCACCAGTCCACATACACTGGAGGTTTGTTGCTACTCGCATCAGTACAATTTGTTTTTAAACAATAGAAAGGCAATCAAATGTGAAATAATTTGTGGAGGGAAACGTCAATCTACTGCACACATATGGAACTTGCCCACCAAGCCGACTAGAAAATAATATAATAAGAACAACTACATGTCCATGGAGTCCGCAGCTGACCATGTACACTTACGCAATGATGTATAACTGGGGCTTAATGTGAGTCATGACCAGCCATTCAAAGCACAACTGGAGTAAGGACACATAGTGGTAATAAAGCATGTTCCTGAATTGAATCCTCCACATTTATGGACAGTGTATCCTGCAGGCTGTTTGACCAACATACAGTGCATATGAAATTTTTCAGACCCTTTCAAGTTGTCCTTATTTTGTTATGTCTCAGACTCATCTTAAAATTGACTAAATTCCTTAAAAAAAATCTATTATTTTTCAAACAATTATCACAAACAGGTGTTTGAAGCACAAACAACAAGTGTATTGCTAATTTATATAAAAAAAACCCCTGAAATATCCTATTTACATAAGTATTCAAAACCTTCACTTAGTACTTGGTTAAAGCACCTTTGGCAGTAATAACAGCCTCAAGTCTTTTAGGGAATGAGTCTACAAGCTTGGCACACCTTCCTTTTGGAATTTCTGTCCATACATCCAGAACCATTCAAGCTCACCTAGGTTGGATGGAGAACGTTGGTGCTCAGCCATTTTCAGGTCTCTCCAGAGATGCTGTATTAGGTTCAGGTCTGGATTCTGGCCACTCCAGGATTTTTCAGAGTTCTCCTGAAGCCATTCGTTTGTTTTCTTGGTGGTATGCTTTGGGTTGTTGTCCTGTTGAAATGTAAACCTTCACCCCAACCTGAGATCCAGAGCACTCTGTAAAATGTTTTCCCTGAAGATTGCTCTTATAGTTTTATGCATCCATTATTTCCTCTATCCAGTCTAGTCTACAATCCCTGTTGCAGCAAAACATCCCCACAGCATGATGCTACCACCATTGGGTTTGACTGTAGTGAATGTACTAATCACAACCTGAATTCCATAAAAGATGGGACATGCTTTAAAGTTGAATAAAATGAAAACTAAAATACCTTCAAATCACATGAGCCAATATTTTATTCACAACAGAACACAGATAACATTCAAACTGTGCATATTCATGTGCATATTTATTTCTTAAATTTTGTATGCCACTATTGCTTGTGAAGCTTAGAATCACAAGAATTTCACTCATATGTACTGTACCAATGTACCAGTTACCAGTAACGTGATGTGACAATAAAGTGATTTGATTTGATTTTAACTGGGAAATTGTACACCTTTATCCACTAAATGAGCACATTTCAAATTTGATGCCTGCTACAGGTCTCAAAAAAGT
>JAQMYM010005655.1:0-10020 GCA_030014255.1 Parauchenoglanis ngamensis | reverse complement strand
ATGAAAGAGAAGGGGTGTGTGTATGTATGTGTATATATATATATATATATATATTAGTGTGTGTGTGTATGTATATGTGGAAAAAAATGCATTCAATTAAGAGAGTAATTATACCATTCTCAGCATTTACCATGTATGATAAATACATTACCCGGTTTTATTTATTTTTTATTGAATGATTTATTCTGTCCTTTATTTTATAGAGTCATTTATTCATAAATTTATATAATATTAATTATGTCAGCATTGGACCGCCGTAATTGCTCCTTTATGAATTGGGAGCTGAGGAGCTGAGTGAGTGTTTCCCCTCCCCTACTGGAACATCATTTTCCCCAGCAGCACTCCTTTTTTCTCTCTCACAGCTCTGTTTGAGTTAGAGGAGCAGCAGCAGTTCACAGGAATACACCTTTTTCTTTTAGGTAAGTAATGTTTTTATCTTTACATACGGTTACATTTCTGTTGTAGTTTAAAATGTTTAAAAAGACATTCAGTTAAGTTCTACAGTCTAATGATAATACAGCTAGCTAGCAGCTAATTAGAGGTTAGCCCTAAGATTAAATCTAAATGCTAGCTAATCTAATTCGGCTAGATGCACAAATTCAGGGTTGGTTAAACAAAATGTTTACAAGATGTTAAAAAGAAAAAGATGAATATAAGAACAGAACATAGCAGAGAGTATGACTGCTGTATGGGGACAATAAATTAAATATTCGTCTTGTTTTGTGTTTTTTGTCATCAGTTAAATAGCATGTTTTTTTAATGATAGTGAAATTGAGGATGAGGCAATCTCTTCACTTCCAGCAGATGCAGAGGTACAATCAGGGATGAAAGCACCTTTCAACAAAAATCACTGTTTTATATCCAAAATAGATAATTTTTTAAATCATGTAGATCTGATGAGTTTTTGAAATGGAGGGGATGTCTGGGTTGTAAGGACAAAGGAAATTAAATGAGAGCTATGCCTTCTTAGTTGTCAAAAATAAAAGCATGAGTGAGATGTCTCATGATGGGGATATACCCCCTTGCATATTAACAGAAACATTTATACTATTACACCAGCCCTGAATGGCTGGTAGTCCTGATGTCTACGTCATGGCCCTGCACCTTTATATGTGACTGGTGCAGCGTTCCAGGTTACCAAACGTATACCATACCAAAAGTATAGGAACAGTGGCACAAATTTGTAATTTTGCCTCTGTACACAACCACAATGGATTTGAAAAGAAGCCATCAATTTGTGAATGAAATGTAGACTTTCAGCATCAATTCAAGGGGTTTAACAAAAAATGTTGTGATAATCGATAATAATAATTACAGCCATTTTTTGCATGGTCCCTCCATTTTCACAGGCTCAAAAGTAACTGAACAAATTTACATGATTATAAATGTAATCATTATGTTTAATATTTGGATGCAAATCAACCACAGCCTAAAGTCTGGAGCCCAAGGACATCACCAAATGCTGCGTTTCATCCATTGAGCTGCTTTGACCTGCCTTTACTTCAGCCGCCTTCAGTTGCTGCTTGTTAATAGGTCTTTCTGCCTGCAGTTTTGTCCTCAGTAATTGAAAATCTTGCTCAGTTGGGTTGGCTGACTCGGCCATTTAAGAACATTTAATTTCTTTGCCTTTAGAAGCTCTAGGGTTTCTTTCACGGTATGTTTTGGGTCATTATCCATCTGTACAGTGAAGCACTGTCCTAGCAGTTTTGCAGCATTTTACTGAGCAGAAAGTATAGCTCTGTACACTTCATAACTCATCCAGCTACTTCTGTTAGCAGTTACATCATCAGTAAACTCCAATGACCCAGTTCCATTGGCAGCCACACATGCTCATGTCCAAAATGTTTGTCAAATGATGTGGCATGCTTTGGATCATGAGCCAACATGCTCCCATCATTATGGTATGAGTTAATCATGGTTTCCCCTGTCCAAATAATCTCGTTCCAGAACATGGCAGGATTTCTAGCATAGTCTAGTCAGGCCTTTCTGTTCTTGAGTGTTATCAGTCCTTCGCATCTTGAGATAAACCTCTGTATTTGCATTCCTGAAGGTGTCTCTTGATTGTAGACTTTGACAGTGATATTCCTACTTCCTTGAGTGTGTTCTTCACTTGGCTAGATGTTGTGGGTTTTTTCCCACCAAGGAAAGAGTTCTATGATCATCCATATTAGTTGTCTTCCATGGTCTTTCAGGTCTTTTGGTGTTGCTGAGCTCACCAGTGAATTCCTGCTTTTTAAGAATTACCAAATTGTTGATTTGGCCACTCCTAAATTTTCTACCTTTTTTTTTTTTTTTGACAGGTCTGCTTTGTTTTTTTTTTTCAGCCTAATGATATACTCCTTCATTTACATTGATGCCTCTTTGGACTGCATATTGAGAGTTCCATGAACAGCTGCCAAATGCAGATTCAAATCTGGGAATCAACTTCAGACCTTTTATCTCCTTAATTTTAAAAGAAATAACAAGCCATGAAATGGCTCATTAGTTAACTGCTCCATTACATTTGAGCCTGTGAAAATGGATGGACTGTGTAAAAATGTCTGTTATTCCTAAATGGTTAAAGAAATATTTTTGTCTACACTTCAGTCATATCTTGAAGGCTTATTTTTTGAATCCATTGTGATGGTGTACAGAGGCAAAATCACAAAAATTGTGTTGCTGTTTCAATACTTTTGGAGAGGACTCTATAACTGCATTTGGACAACGGTTAATTTTTATTATTTATTTACTCTATATTTACATTTCAATTGTTGCTTTCTTTCTTAGATGTTCTGACAAAAGGCGGCTGGACCATAGCATCTAAAGTGGGATGGGGAAGGAATAGAAGGACCAGAAGATAAATCACAAAGATCTACTTGTATCCCTTCATGGACTGGTTTATATTTATTGTGTTCTAATTTGGTTCTATTTGGCCATTGTTCTGTTTTGTAAAAAGCATTTTATTCAGTATTCAATCTACATTATCTGTTTTATGCTCAATTCTTAACATACATACATACATACACATATATATTCATATTGATATATTCTTTTTCTCTTTTAACCTGGCTGTGAATAAATGTAAGTATTCAAAACTTATGACTCGTAGTTTCTTACTCCTTCAAGTATAGGACCAAACTAATTTAATTCATTTATTTGTTGAGTGCCAACAGACACTGGAGCACTTTGCCCTCACAGTTTTCCCCAGTGTGCCCTACTGTGCCCCCACAGTGTGCCCACAGTGCCGGCATTGGCCACTGCAGGCAGCACAATGGGAAGCATGTGTGGGCTCCAAAAAAACAAGTTAACTGTTCCATTATAGTTACAGAAAATTTGTAATTAGATTACTGATATATTTAGTAAAAATGGGGATTGTTTACAGGATTACAATTTTATGAAGTGCGTAAGGGCTGCAACAACTAATCAACAAAATCAATAAAAATTGATGATAAATATAACTGCCTATAATTTCTTTCAAAAATTAGTTGGAAAGAAATTATTAGACTGCATTATGAAGCACACTGCACACGTGCTATGTCACTTCATGAAAAAAAACCCATTTGAGTGAAATAGAGGAGCAGAAACTTCAGTAGGACTTTCTCTATGATATGAAACTCTTTACAGTACACTGCCCTGCTGGCCTCATGATATAACATGTATTTTACTGTGAGTAAATTTTTGTTAAGCAGCAAGTGGCTGCTGACTCAGTTAGAAAAAAGATAAACTAGCCTAGTTTTCTGACCTTGCTTTCCGTTCACAAGTCAATCTCAAAATGAATAGATTCACTAATCTTGGGCATTGAAAACTAATAGTCAAATGCAAATCTTTGGAGTCGATTCCACACACTGAAAATGAGTCGCCTCACACTCACACACAGCAAGCAAAATGAACTTGGCTTCGGAGAGTTTCAGTGAGTGAAACAGGCAGCGGATATTTATTTTATCTTTATTTTGAATTTGTCTGTCAAAAATTGGAACAAATCATTGCTTGAAATACAGACATACAGCTGTAAAAAGTGTGGTAAGTGATTAAAAAAGTGATGAGCAGTAAATGATGTAGACAACACCCAGTCACCTTGAGTTAGTCGGAATGTATATTCAGTACTATTCATATATAATGCTTATACTGAATGATTATCATCATTCATTTGTTCAACATAAGCTTGATAATTTGTCACAGCATGAGAATATTATCTGATAAATGTCACTAATCTTGTATAATTATTGAACTGCTTTTTAATTAAGACTAGTTAAGAAAAAGGTGCTGATTAAAATGCTGCTAATAAATATTTTAAATAAATAACCTTTGTATATAATATTTACAAAAAAGTAAAACCAGTTGAATAATCATGGAAAGATTTTTCAGTTAATGCCCTAAAAATAATCAAATAAAAATACTATATATGTAAATAATAAATCTGTAGTTGCAGACCTAAATAAGAATGATATGCTACATGCACATGTGTACACAGCACTTTGAGTCTCACATCACGACACTCGTCAAGTGAAGTAAAACTCAAGTGAAACCATAGCTAGTCTTACAGTCACCAGTTCATTATTATGGCCTCTGGTGAAAAAATAAATGTGTTCACTGAGCGGAAATTTCACCATTATTTTGTCTTTAACTCAGAAAAGGGGAACAACATTACAGTACCATGCAAATTATGCCCTCCAGCTGAGAAAATTCTGTTATCGACATATTTGGTATTTATGTAATCTAAAAGTAACAGAAAGTAATCAGTTATGCAGTTTTCAGTTTTTACATTACTTTAATTTTGTGGTAATTAGATTAATGTTACTGAGTACATTTTGTAACACATATTTAGTAATTGTATTGGAATAAATTTTTAAAGTAACTCTCCCAACCCTGGTTATTTATCATGTTTATTTATTAATTCAACATGCTGTTATGAAACTCTTACATTGCCTTCATTATGGTAGTTACTAGAATACATGACACAAAGAAGCACTGTAGTATTTTCATGTGCTCTGACTTTTATCACCATACCAACATTTACTGTGGTTGTCCAACAACCCTCCTGGGTGAATAGGCTACCATCCTCAACATCTAATACTGTTGACCAGCATCCAATCACCAGCATCCCATGCTGGTTGCTGGTTGCTGGTGACCAGCATACCAGCACCACAAGACAACATATGCTGGTATTTCTAGTTCTTTTAACAATGAACAAAATTAAGGTTTAAATTCCTAACAGTGGTGGCTCTTCCATAGATGGTTCCTCAATTTATATTAGCCATTCAACAAATATTAATCTCCTCTTGATTCATGACACCCCACACTTTAAATTCAGTTGACATGCTAATTTATTTGAGAGATTTAACCCTATATTCCATTGATTTGCTCACGTTTCAGAGCATGCGCCTGCCCTACTTGGCTTTCATAGTTATTGCTATTAGTGGTCATGTTGAAAACTCTCAACTGCAAGTGGTTACTGAAGATAAATGAAAGAATTAGAGCTTCAGCAACTGGTCAGCGTAACTGATTGTCAATTTTGATCAATGGAAGTGGATTTTTTACATTCATTACATAATTTACTTAACCAACAATAGAAACATTTTATAACATAAGGGTTCATATTCCTGTGTGAATGTAATAGAAGAGAGAGGCCATTGGGGACATCAGCAGCAGGGTTGGTGGCTGCAGTAGTAGTGCAAAACTTGCTATTTCACAACATAGCACTGTGCGTTAAACTGTTTTCAGGTGACCTAACACTGTAATTCTGTTTTAGAGAAACCAATAAACAGACCAACTGATTTCACAGGCAACACATTGACTTAAAAGAAGCAAAATGTATCCATTACATTGAAAGAAGAAAAGGAGTATAATGTTTACATGTGAACTTTAAAGGTCCACTATGCAGGATTCAACCACCTGGATGCCTCTCCCTTACCCCTCCCTTTCCAAGTGCATATTTGAACCTATGAAAGCTGCCAGGTGCCTGTTAATGCGTTCACAGTCCCTTGCTTTTTCTCTGCTAAAATAATAAGTGTGAACCTCCATTTTTCAAAATTTGGGTTCTCAAACTTGTTAGCCAGCTCCAGTAAACACTGAGTCCTCTTATTTCATCTTCCTTGACTTCCTTTATTCTTTGTTGTCCTTCTGTTGCTTCTTTCCTGCCACTTGTAACAATCCACAATGCGGAAGGCACTCTAGAGCAGGGGTGGGCAACCCGAGCCATGGAGAGCTGGTCTGGGTGGAGGTTTTTGGGATCTCCTCTTTTTCCTACACACCTACAACACCATAGAAGAAATTACATATAACAAATGTGACTGATGGTGGCAACAAGAAAGGAGTCAAAAGAGGTGTTACTATAATACCTAATACTGATAGTTTTGTTCAAATAAATAAGAGCATAGTAAAATGAACAGTAAATATAATGTGAGTAAACTCAAGGTTGATAAGTAAAATTTACTAAACTCTTGATGTTCTAGCATCACATTACATTGAATGGATATATTAATTGATGATGATTGGCTGTAAACGTTGACTAGTTACAAGGGTGTAACTGAAATACTTAAAAAGGTGAAAAGTATGTGGTATGGGTGTGCATGTGTGTACACTCAGTTCCCTGTTCATGTGGTACATCTAATTGGCTATTTATTCAGGTAGCCTTATCCTGTAGCCTATACGCTATATGGCCAAACGTATGTAGATACCTGACCATCACATCATTTTGTGAACTTTACCGTTTACCGTTGCAACAAAGTTTGGAAGCACACAATAGTTAAAAATTTCTTCAAATGCTGTAGCAGTAACATTTTCTCTAACTGGATATTAGGGCACTTGCCCAAACATGTTCCCCTTGTGCACAAAACAAGGTCCATAAGGTCATGGTTTGCCAAGGTTGGTTTGGAAGCACCTAAGTGACCTGCACGGAGCCCTGAACTCAGTCTCGCCGAACAGTCTGCAAACCAGTCCTTCTCACCTGGCATCCGTGCCCATAATATGCTTACACATGAATGGGCACAATCCTCACAGCCATGTTCCAAAATGTATTGGAAAGCCTTCCCAGTAGAGCCTTTTATAGCAGCAATGAGGAAACCATGTCCATATTAATGGCCATGGTTTTGGAATGTGATGTTCAACAATTACATATGGATATGATGATCATGTGTCCACATACTTTTGGTCATATTGTGTAGATTCACTTTGTTGGTATACATTCTGTCTAAAAATACAGAAAAAAGTTACAGTTCTACCATTTGCATTTGAAAGTGTAATAACATTACTGGCTATGCAGTCGGGAACTGTGGCAATCACAAAAACCTAACAGGGTGGTGGATTTTTAAAGGAGACCTGCCGTGACATTGTTTTTGATATAAGATATGTTGATGTGTCTTGTGACATAGTAGTACTTTCAAAGTTGGTTGCTACCTTCCTAGTCTGTAATGGTCATAGAAAGAAAATAGACAGGGAGAACAGGCCACTTAGAAAAGCCTTTTGTTAGTATGGAGTGCACAGTGCATACAGCCCCCACCATTAACATACAAATAGCAATCTGAATCTAGAAGATGGGGTGGAGTCATCTACACATAGTTATTTAGCAAACCACAACTGGGGCTCAGTGTTAGTGAAGTGACAAGTTGCACAAGCTATGTAATGATTATATGTACAGTGGCATGCAAAAGTTTGGGCACCCTTGCTTAAAATGACTCTTACTGTGAGTAGTTAAGTAAGGAGAAGATGAAATGATGGAATTAAAAATGTAATTTTGCATCATCTTTACCCCTTTAGTGATCAATTCATCTACTGCTAACATAACTATTCACTGTAACAGACATTTTAAGCAAGGGTGCCCAAACTTTTGCATGCCAATGTATATAGTTTTGGGAATTAGATTTTTAAAGTGTAAAATCATGACTATGTTTACTATCACAGTAATGTCTAGTATGGTACATAGCTCGCATGTTAATCCTGCAGTGAGTAGCATAGACCTGTCAATAAAACAGGATTTAAAAGTAAATTTAAAATTACCTTTCTAGAACGGCCATGTGTAGTCTTGTGCTGTGTCTCAATTTGTGTACTTCTGTTAGTATACATCCATCCTTATACATAAGTTTATATTCAGAATTTATATACTTTTGTGAAGCTGCTTTGTGACAATGTCTGTTGTTAAAAGCACTATACAAATGAAATTGAATTGAATTGTAGTACATTGTGCATACTGTGTACTTACTTGCGTAGTCCATGAAATTCGACAGGGTAGTGTCATCTCAAATTGAACACAGCAGTTGTGCACTTACTGGAAATGATTGCAGCATTTGACCGTGATTGTCACATAACCCACCAAAAAATATCTACCGGCTTTTTTGCTCACCTCTTTAAAATTGAACATGTTTTATATTTTCCTCGTTGTTTGCATAGATATTTCATTCAATGTGGAAATTATCCACAGCCCGCTTATTAAAATGATAAAATTATAATTATTTATTAATAATTAATTAATTAACTTATTAATAATTATAAAATTATTATTAGCCCGCTTCCATCTGGCTGAAAATGGGTTGCTGGTCCCTTCCCTTCTGTTATTTGACCATTGAGGGTGAGAAGTGTGCAGCTTTGCTCAACACTCAATGTACTGACAGTTTTGAGTACACCATCTGGGAACTGTTAGTGCACTGCATGTTGACATACTTCTCATTGTGAACACACTAATGCACTCAAAATAGCATGTGTAAGTACGCAAGTATGGGAATTGAGTTACATGGACAGTTTTGGTACCGGTGGTTCTGTGTCCACTACTTGATTTTTTGTTAATTTATAAAAAAAAAAGCTTAAATCCTTGTACAGAAGCCATTGCTTATCTATCAGAGTTAAGCTGCAGTATCTCATGTGTGTACAGAGAGGGTGCTGTTAACAGAATTCCTGTTTGATGATATTAGTTAATCAGAATGAGGCTATTTACATATTTCATTTTAAAGACACACCCCCAAAATTTAAAGGAACATCCCCAAACTCAGTTTTGTCCTAAGGGGTTTTTATACCTTTCTAAAATGGCATGAGAAAAAGTAACGACGGTGTTTAAAAAAAAAATCTCAATGAATATTATAAAATACATGAAAGGTGTGTGACAGGTCTGCTTTAAATGATTATGTAGTAATGCCCAATAAGCACAAAAAACAACATATTTTGATATAATCTTGTTAGAAATTGGCACCATCCCTAATAAATATAGTTAACAGATGTTAAGTATATGCTTGACTTATGTTAGCTAAGTCAAACATACTGATAATGTTTATTACACATTAATGAGCTCAAAACATATTCCATTTACCTTTGTAGGTGTGTTTGAATGTTTGAATTAGTGAGATTGAGGAAGGTGGCAGGCTTCCAGGATGTATCTGTTAATATTGGAGAGTTCAAAACAAAATGCAAAGCATTTCAGGTTCACATGTCAGTTGGCTCAGTTGCCATTTTATTTGGAAGTATTGCACCGCTCTTTTGATATGTTTTTAAGTGATAACTTATACTATTGTTACCTTTTCTGATTTCCCCCTCCAGGCTGTGTTCAGGAGGCTCCCCTGTTTTTGGGGCGCTCCAGGGTCAGAGTCGTACTAAAGTTTCTCCCATAGTTACCTTTCATATTTTCTGGCCTTTTTCATTCACCTTGACATCGATAGCTCAGTGGTTAAGACTTTGGACTTCTGATCATAAGGTCATGAGTTCTAATGCCAGCACCACCAACTTGCCATTGTGTTTCCCCACAACCCTTAACCCATAACCCTTAACTGCTCAGCTGTATAAGTGGGATAAATGTAAGTCAACCTGGCTAAGGTCTAAGGTTGAGGAATCATTTTCAAAATAATAAAACAAGAAAGGAGATCAAATGTTTGATCAGAACAGAACATACCTTTTGACCATTTACAACTTTAATTAAAACATGTTGACTTCATTATTATACTGAAGATACTTTTTCTAAAAATGTCTTACACAACAACTGCCGGAGTTGAAGCCGTCCATCACCCCTGGTGAGACAAAACCGTGACTCATCAGTGAAGAGCACTTTTTGCCACTCCTGTC
>JAQMYM010005654.1:0-10022 GCA_030014255.1 Parauchenoglanis ngamensis | reverse complement strand
AGATGCTGGGATTGGCTCCAGCTTCCCCGCGACCCAGACGGATAAAGCGCTATAGATAATGGATGGATGGATGGAATCTTGTGATCAAAATTAATTGTGTAGTCACTGTCCTGTTACGAAATGTATCTTTATTATAACAAACTCAACCCTGATGTAACAGTGTTAATAAATGAGAATAAAGATGATGTATATAAAGATGTTGACATGATTAAATTAAAATAAATTGTTGATGTGTTCATGTTTTAAGCATGTGAAGAAGTCCAGCAGATTGAATTGCCTCGCGGTCAAATGTTGGCGGGCTCACACACTCCTCTCTGAAACCCACATGAGGGGAAACTCGTCCAGCCACCTTCCACCACATGACCGCCAGCATCCCATAATAATCACCACACTGAGAAATCCAGTCATACAGCGAAGACCCCAAGCTGCTCACCAACCAGTTCCCTGTTTGTGGAAAAGGGATAACTGATTAAATAGCCCTGCCTTGAGACATGTTGTGTCTTTTAGGCAGGTGTTTGTGTTTTTGAACAAGCCAAATTTGGACATTTCCTTCAGAGTGTGGTGAGTCCTACATGCTTTATGTGAATAGAGGAAGCATGAAGTGTCTGGAAAGTGGGGATATTGGGCATAAAGGGCTTGCCTGCCCACATAAGACCAAGATTAATGAGGACACAGGGGATTAATGAGGATACAGGGGATTAATGAGGACACAGGGGATTAATGAGGACACAGGGGATTAATGAGGACACAGGGGATTAATGAGGATACAGAGAGCACTACTCCAACAGGTCAGGATGCGGATGAAAGAAAGAAAGAAAAGCAAGAAAGTGCAACTAATGAGGTTGTTGTAGAGGGGGGAGTTCAGAAGGCATGGTTCATGGTGGGGTGAATGCTGGTACTGGTGTTGAGCATGCACTTGTTGATACTTTTGATGATAACGTTGAGAACATGGAAGGTGATGAGGCTTTTTCCTATATTTTGTAGCGATGATACCAATATGTACATTACAAGAGATGAACCCTTTATTGGTGAAACCTTTGGAAAGATTGTTTCTGATATAAGAAATTACTGACTAAGTTAAGAAAGGGGAAATCCCCTGGTTTGTGGAAAGTATTTGAATGAGCACATCACCAGGGGTGTCCTCCTTCCTCTATTTTGTTTTGTTTATCTGTCTACATTCTCTTCTTTTATGAAAGAAATAAGGATAGGGTCATTAAATGTTAATGAGGGAATGGATAGAAACAAAAGGGCAAAGTTAGAATTTATTAAGAATAAAAGTTTTGATGTTTCTTTGACATAGTGATAAAGAAAATTAAAATGGATTATGGTGGGAGGGAAAATACATTAGTCATGGGTCAGATGTTACTGCAGTGTCTTATTCTCCCCAAGGTTTGGAGTAACTAACATGAAATCATGTGAGTTGAAGCAGGAATGGGATTTAATTGTCAAAGTGAAAATTAAAAATGTTTCTGTTAAACATTATGTTTATGGCCCTGATCGTAGTGATAATAGCTTGAGACTGTTAAAAAAAATAAAGATTAAAACAGTATGCAGTAAAATAGTAATGCAGTCCTTGTATTCAGGGGTTATTGGAACTGCACTATAAATTTTACCCTGGACTGAAATGGAGAAGAGCCTCACCCACAGTCCGCAGATGTCAGAGAATACAATTTAACTGATATTTGGAGAGAAAAGAATGAAAATGTGAAACAGTACACAGGGGTCAAAGTGAACGATGGGAGAGTTGGTGCAGCTCAGCTGGACTGCTACATCAGTAATAGGGTAATAGGACACCTTGTGGTGTGTTTTTCTGCTCACCATATTGTGGCTATGAGTTACATTTCATCAATAACTCCAAAACCATCCTTTCATTGGCATTTTAATATTAAATTATTACACGATTCTTCTTTTTATAAAAACAAAGTTTTGCTATCTCTTCATCTTTAATCTGGAAAGGAAAGCAAGGACATAGACACAGATGCTATACCTTCAGGATGCCTGTGGGAATCTGACGACAAATTCTATGGAGATAACCAGGATTGCTGTGGATTGTTATGCAGATCTATACAGTGTGAGTGAGTGTGAGTCATCATTTGCTGAGAAAATGCTAAATGTTCTGCCAAAATGTGGGATCAGTTCAAGATGATTTGTTAAACTCAGACATTGCGCTTCAGGAGCTGACCACAGCCATCCAGCAGCTCTCTGCTGGTCGTACATCTGGTATTGATGGGCTGCTGGCAGAATTCTATAAACAGTTCTTGGGTCTAATAGGGCAATTTATGTACTGGATGTTTTTAAAGTTTCTTTTAATTCTGTTTTTTACCCACTAGTTGTATGAGACCAGTGTTGTCTCTACTCCCAAGGTAAGAAGACTTTGGGCTTTTAAAATCTGGAGACCTGTGTCCAGTGATCCAACAATCATAGAAAATATGTTAATAGACCAGGAGAAAGCATTTGACAGATTGAGCCACGGTTCTCTTTTTTAAAACGCTGAGGGCTTTTGGTCTTGAGGATAGCTTTGTGGCATGGGTAAAACATACCCATGACATAGGGGTCTCAGTAAGGCTAAAGTTTGGTGGTGGGCTTAGTTACCCAGAGGCATTAGACAGGGTGTGCTATTTCAGGGCAGCTTTATAGTCTGGCCATAGAATCAGGCACGAGGATTACCGGGTGGCTTGCAGTGGGAAAAGCCTGGGAGTTTAGACACTGATGACTATGAGAAAAAGAACTGGGAGGGAATAGTGGAAAAGGTGTGCCAAGTTATCTCAGGGTTAGGGTTAGGGACATGGGTTCTGCCTCAGGTGTCCTGTAGGTGGCTCAATGTTATGGAACTGGAACCACCAATTGCTCTAGTGGAAGAGCTACAGAGAAAACTGGTGGATTTCTTCTGGTCAGGGGAATATTGAACCAGGAGTTCTCTACTTAACAACACAGGAGGGAGGACAAGCCTTAATTGATCTACAGAGCCAAATAAAGGCATGTACAGCAGCTATTGTACCACCGGGACCTGATGTGGACTGGATTAAACATTAACGAAGGGTCACTGATTTATAACCCCTTGACTCAGGCTCGATCACTGAAATCTTCAGCTATACATGCATGTTTTAGGATAACTAGAATGACAAAGCTAGGCAGTCTCACACTATAAAAAGGATAATGCAATGGCTGCCAGACAAAAAATGTAAAATTAAAGTAGAATATCCTTATTCAAATAAGATGCAAATAATAATAAATTTACAACAGTTTTTACTAAAGGTTTTGCGGAGAAAATTCTTATTTTAAAAGCTTTTTTCCTTACTTGTAACAATCAAACCCCTTCAAATAAAGTGGCAGCACTAAAAGTTAAGGAGAAACACAGTTATTTTATTGATGTTTCCTAAATTTGTTCAATTAATCAATCAATCAATCAATCAAATTCTTCAATAGAGTGATGGACCAAACATTCAGCAGAGAAACACTGTCATTTTATATATTTTTAAAGAAATTATTACTTTCAATAAAGTATCAACACAAGCTGAAGACTGTAAAATAACAGATTTAACTTACAGATAAAATAATGTTAACAACCTATTTAAGTACAACCTACAAACCTTTAATGATTCAGTTTTATAAGAATGTCAGAACAAATCTTAAACAAAATTTAACATTTAGCATTTACACTATGTACAGACATAGTTTCTTGAATTTTTTTTAATAAAAATGTTACTTAATGTAACATTACTTACTTACTTACTTAATGTATTCTGATGTAAATGTACAATATCCAACAATTATTACAAGCAGTCCTTCAGAGCCCCCAGGGAGGAACTGAAACACTAAAATTGGCATTTCTCCACGTACCTATCTCGTCCGTTAGGGTTATCATGATAACAACAATTAATGACAGACAAATGGTGAGAGCAGTAAAGAAAAACCCCAGAACAAGTTCCAAACGCACAAACACACAACTTCAGCACGCACATAGGTTGGTTCCCATGACGACGCACAAACAATGCATCAAAATTCAACGGCTAGAAGCGCCCCATTGAGAAGAGCGCACCAGTTCTTCAGTGGATCGTGCACATCGATTACACTGGAGTCCATCTTGTTTCGAGGTGCACTTGACTTATTGGGCTCTTGGAGGTACTGGGGGAATGGTGTAGGGGGTTTAGGGAGGCTAAACTGATGAAATCCTCATCTTCAGACAAAGGTATGACTCCAACCAAAGGAAAGTGTATCTTGAATTTCATGTTAGGTCAAGCCAAAATGAGCATCTGGCTGAGAAGGAGAAACAAGATGAAGGGGACAGGATCAACAGATCCTAAACTCACGATGAAAGCCTTGGTGGCTGCAGGTGTCAGAGGCGAACATGCTTATTTTACCATGACTCACAACTTGTGTAAATTGCCCAACTCTCTCTCCCTCTCTCTCTCCCTCTCGCTCCCTCTCTCTCTCTCTCTCTGAGTGCATGCTGCGAGTTTGTGGGTGAGAGTGGCGCGTGGAGTGTGGTGTGAGAGTGAATGAGCATTTCTTTTCCTAAAAACTTTCTTTCAGTGCTTTAATTCTTTATTGAAACACAATCAGTAGACGGACATTAAATAATTAAAATTCGCGAACGGTAAGCCGAGTTTTTCGCTTCCCGCTGTGAGGAGTTGGTGATCTCGTGGCGGAGTCCACCCTCTCACACTCCGTCACGGGGTGCGGTGTGAGGTGAATGCTGAGGCCTCGGTGGAGCAGGTGTTACTAGCTGTAGGAGAGTGTGTTGGATGTGAAAACATCGTGTCAGCATCATGAATGAACAAAGCTGTGGTGGTGTTTGTTAAGGAGAGGGAACTCGTGCACCATTTGGCGAAAGAAGGAATAAAGGTAAGAGGCGAATTTTATTCCGTTACCCCGCTGGGTGCTACAACAATCAAAGTTACGGTGTCAAATATTCCCCCTTTTATTCCTAACAAGGACATCGAGCGGGAATTGTCTCGCTTTGGTAAAATTGTGAGCAATATTAGAATGGTGCCACTAAACTGTAAAGACTCCGCCCCTGAAGCACATCATCTCCTTCAGGCGTGCAGTGTTCATGTTTCTGAATGAGCCCAAACTGGACATCTCATTCAGAGTTTGGCATAAGGGAAGATCTTTCATGCTGTACGCCAGCACTGGGAGCATGAAGTGCTTCGAATGTGGGGACATTCGGCATAAAAAATTCACCTGTCCACACAGAGCACAGGACGGTGAGGAACCAGCGCCTAGTGGGGTCAGGGTGGAGAGGCAGCCTGGAGTGAGCAGCAGTGTGGAGCAGCCAGACACAGCTACAGGGCAGGACCCTGACCAGCCCACTGCAGGGGCCTCTACACTGAACAGAGACCAAAACACAGGTGAGGAACAGGTAAATGACAATATGGCAGAACAAAGAAATCAAAATGGAGAATCAGGTAAAGGGCAGGGAGTGTAGGAAGGAAAAGGTGTAGAGGCAGAGAGGACTGAGGACCTCTTAACAGAAAATAACCCAGAGAGTAGCTGTGAGGGGCTGAGCAGTATGGAGGGGGCAGATGGTGGTGGGGGGAGACAGTGTGGGGGGTTAGTCAGTGAAGGAGATGCAGATAACAGGGAGGAATTAGCACACGTCACAGCGGAACAGAATGAGGATATGCAGGAGGATGAATCACAGGAGGACAATTTTTCTGATATTTCAGATGTTAGTCTGTCTAAATTTGGGGGAGATCAACAACTTTACACACTGGCCGAAATAACAGACTTTTTAGACAGGTTAGGTTAAAGATTTTTTCCCAGACACTGATAAATTCATAGCCTCTGAGGTAAAGATACAAAAAACATCAAACTTTGATGAGCTTCACCAAAAAAAAAAAGATATCGTTTGAAGAACCATTTGGCTAAGAAAGTTGTCCTCTAAAAGAAAGCATAAATGAAGATGTCACACTGGGTTTTTTCTTCTATCCATTACTGTCTTCTTCTGTTCCTCTTTTCTGGCATTAATGGCAATGAGAGGGTCCGGCTCTTCCACAAAATAGCAGACACACTTCAACAAATCAACAGTGCTTCCTTAGTGGTAATGGGAGGGGACTGGAATTGCACCACTGATTTTACACTAGATAGAAATGGTGAGGAACCACACCCACAATCTGCCAGAACACTTGGGGGGCTTGTTAGTCAGTGTGGCCTGGCCGATATATGGAGGGGAAAAAATCAAGGCCTAAAACAATACACATGGGTTAAAACTACTGATACAAGGATCACTGCAGCAAGACTACACAGGTTGTATATCACAAAAACTAACAGAAACAGAATTCTCAGTACAGCCATGTTTCCCACTGGCTTCACAGACCATCACCTCATTACAATCGATTTAACGAGCTCCACCACCAAAAAACACAGACTGTACTGGTGCTTCAATACAAAACTACTTCAGGATGAGGGATTTTGCAAACATTTCAAACTTTTTTGGTTTGAATGGAAGAAAAGAAAAGGGCTGTTCAAAAGCTTGACCTCTTGGTGGGAGATAGGTAAAATACAAATTAAAGTTTTCTGTCAAGAGTACACAGCACACATCTCAGAGACAATAAAGCGCACAATACAGGAGTTAGAGACTGAAATAAACATACTAGAAAACAAAGTCAAGAATGACACAGGGACAGGCAGCCTGCTGGAAGGAAGAAGACAAGTGTTAAGCTCCTTCCTTCATGAACAAGTCAAAGCAGCTTTAATAAGAACTCGCATCTCCAGCATAAAAGACATGGATGCACCCAGTGCCTTCTTCTTTAACTTGTTCAAAAAGACGAAGCACCAGAACCAGATGCAGTACCTCAAAAGAGCGGATGGAAGCACAATTACATACGGGGCATAAATGGGAGCAGCGACCAAGTTCTACACAGACTTTTACAATGCCGAGCCCTGCGATCCTTCCTGTCGAGATGAGTTACTCCGAGACCTGCCAAAACTGACCCCTGAACAGAGCATCATCCTGGACGCAAGCCTCGAATCACATTAAATAGCCAGCGCAGTACAACAGCTAGCGTCAGGCCTTGCTACAGGAATTGACGGACTACCAAATGAATTCTACAAACACTTTTGGGGACTTCTAGGAGCGGACCTGCTTGAGGTTTTTAACTCTTCTTTCAACAGTGGAAAACTACCTACAAGCTGCACGAGAGCAGTATTGTCACTGCTCCCCAAGAAAGGGGACCTAGGACTTAAAAAAAAATTGGAAAAATTGGAGACCAGTGGCAATTTTATGTCGTGACTAAGGGTCAAAGGGTCAAAGGGTCTTGCTAACAGACTAAAACAGTGCATGCACACAGTTGTGCACAAAAACCAGTCATACTGCATACCAAACCGCATCATAATGGACAACCTCTTTCTCGTCAGAGACATAAGCGATTCATGTAAACTGTTTTCAACTAGGTTTCTTATCCTTAGATAAAGAGAAAGCATTCAATAGAGTTGACCATGGTTATTTATTCCAGACACTGGAAGCTTTTGGTGTTGGAAACGAATTTTTAAGGTGGATAAAACTTATATTCAGAGGACCATTTTATACTCAAGGTTGGAGGTGGTCTTAGTTGCACAGCAAAAATGAGAAGAGGCATCAGACAGGGGTTCCTATTATCAGGACAATTATATAGTCTAGTGATAGAACCACAGTTACGTATACTGAGAGCTAAGCTCCAGGGTCTGACTGTTAGAGGGCTGCAGGAAAACTTTGTGCTGTCCACTTATACTGATATCGTGACTGTTTTTATAAAAAATATAATTTATTTTTTATAAAAAATGTTCAAGCCCTGACCCGAATTTCAACTACCTACGAGGGTGTCTCTTCAGCACGTGTTAATTGGAGTAAGTGCGAGAGCTTTACAATAGGGAGGTGGCAAACACATGGGCCCCCCATCCTACTGGGTAACCTCCAGTAGGTAAGAAATGGCCTGAAATATCTTGGAGTGTTTTTGGGAACTGATAGTTTTCAAAATAAGAACTGGAAGGGTGTAGTGGGGAAGGTGTGTGCTAAGTTGTCTCAGTGGACCTGGATCTTTCCTCAGTTGTCCTACAGGGGGAGAGTATTGGTTGCCAACAATCTGATCGCCTCAATGCTGTGGCACCGTTTCACTGTACTCGAACCCCCAGAGACATTGATGAAGGAGCTGCAGAAACGGATCACAAACTTCTTCTGGACTGGTTAGCACTGGACTCGCGCCTCTGTTCTCCATCTGCCGCTGCGGGAGGGGGGCTGGGGCCTGATCGATTTGTTCTGTTGGGTCAGAACCTTCCGTCTACAAATGGTACAGAGGCTGCTTTATGGAGAGGGGCGTGCATGGGCTGGCACAGCCTGTGCTTTACTCTAGCAAGTGGAAAATTTGTCTTATGATAAGCATTTGTTTGTACTGGACCTGAGGGACATGGACCTGTCAGCAACAACGACCTTCTATCAGTCTGTACTGAGAGCCTGGCACTGCCTGGTAGGAGTCACGATGGTCAGAAACGTTGGCACCGCACTCTTCCTCACGAGTATGCTGGAGATCCCTGTATAAACCGCCCATAGAGAAGTGCACAGCTGATCTACAGTGGGAAATAGTGCATGGGGCTGTGGCTACAAACAGACTCGTGGCACACATTGACCCCACTAGGGGCAGTGAATGTTCCTTCTGTGGGAATGAAGAAACGATAGGCCACCTGTTCTCACACTGTAAAAGGCTAAACAAACTCTTCTCACTGCTCACAGCCTGGTGCAGACGTCTGGGGTTGAATGGGCAGAATGTCTGTACATATACGGTCCAAGATATTAAACAAAAAACAAATCTGTTGTCTTAACAAACTTCTTAATAGGGCAGGCCAAGCTCGCCACTTGGTTAACAAGGAAAAACAAGATGCAGGGGAGCAGCACCATGGATGCCGAGAAAATACTCATTGCTTTGGTTAAACTCAGACTCCGAGTCAAATATGCTTTTTACAAAATGAACCACAGGTTATTAGAATATTGTGAAACATGGACACAGGGGGGAGTTTTATGCTCAGCTGAAACAGAAGAGATGAGGTTCAACTTTTAATGTGTATCTATTCATCTAATTATGTATATGTGTATATATATGTATATATGTGTATATGCATACCCCTCCCCCCCTCCCCCATCCCAGTTCTTCTCCCTTCTCTCATTGAAAAGAGAAGCTAACTGCACCTCCATTGTACTGTTGGTACTTCCTCGTGTGTACTGATGCAATTTTTCCCCCCTCCTTTCTCCCCTCTGACAGAGAACATTGTCTGGTTGTATGTACATGGATTCTCATGATCTCACTCCTAGAAAAGTTAAATGGTGCTAGAATATCAAATTATCTAATCTATGAAAAACTGGTATTGCGCTTTTGGTTACATCCTCTTTATCTTTCTTGTTTTTCATTTATAAAAAAAAAAGGAAATTTTATTTTTCGACTGTAATTACTGTGTGCTATATCATTTTATTTATTTATTTTCTGTTTCTTCCACTAGTGTGTGAAAAGTTTTTCTTTTATCTTTTTTCTAACAATCATCACAATGATAAAATAAAGTAACGTTCAAAGTCAAGTCTCTGTCTCTCTCCCTCTCTCTCCCTCTCCCCCTCTCTCTCCCTCTCTCTCCCTCTCTCTCCCTCTCTCCCTCTCTCTCTCCCTCTCTCTCCCTCTCTCCCTCTCTCCTCTCTCCCTCTCTCGCCCTCTCTCTCTCCCTCTCTTGCCTTCTGCCTCTCTCTCTCTCTCTCTCTCTCTCTCTCTCTGCTGGAGGCCCTGAGCCTCTGCAGGTCGGTTTGTTTTGGCTGTGCTGATCTCTGACATGCCTGGGAAGGGCAAGAAGAGGAAATGGGTGGACACTGAATGGGCCTGGAATGAGGGAATGACAGAGAGAGAGACTTTGAAGTGTTGGAAATCTTAAAATCGATGTGTATAAAAGTCTGTGTAGTGTGACAGTGTAGTAACAAAGCTACTCAATACTCTGAAGAGTGTGTGTGTGTGTGTGTGTGTGTGTGTGTGTGTGTGTGTGTGTGTGTGTGTGTGTGTGTGTGTGTGTGT